>JAQFVV010000665.1:0-289824 GCA_028023455.1 Epiperipatus broadwayi | reverse complement strand
CTTTAATAATATAGAAGTGATAACTATCACAAAAAATACAACACACTATCAGCTCATGGAATAAATATAAACCATGGATAAAGCTTCTCAATACCACAAGGCACAATAAATCATTATAAAGTAGGCCTAATTTTCTAAGGCAAACATCTCGTACCAAACCGATGGTAAGATAACAACTTAACACTAATAAGATGACCAAATTAATATATGCTTAAAATTATCAAAACAATAAGCAATCTCTGAAACCAATAATAGCAGTTAGTCAAACGATTATTAAATTATTAAAAAAATAAAAGCACAATAAAATTTTGGCAATAGATAACAAAAATACACACATATATGAAATATATATTATAAAATTTAAATAAAGTGCACATAATCCAAAATAAAGTATAGTAATATGAAGCAAATAAATACGCAATTAAATTAGTATAGAGCAGTAAGCTATTATAGTATAATAGTTATAAACATACTAGACTTCCAATAAAAACTTTTAAAACTGTTTTATCAATAAGTGACTGAAACACTCAAAAACCTTTTAAGAGAAAATAAATTTAAGAGAGGAATATATTGTCAAATTTAATAAACCAGCACATAATGAAATGTATAAAATTTTACCCGAGAATGTGTGGAAATACCAACACATTCTAGCATAATCCCGTTAAAATAACAATAGCAATAAAATTACCTTGACATATGACATAATGATAAGAATATCATAATATTAAAATAATAATTGTTTTAAGCATTTCATATAATAAAAGCGGTCAGCATAGTAGATTATTTATATTTTAATGTTTAAGTATTATAAGCTCTTTGCTTTAAATTTAAGTTTTTTTTTGTTTTTTTTTAATAATAATGGATAACAGACAAATGAATTAGTACAATGTCCCATATAAGTTTATGGGTTATGATTTTGAAATATATCATCTGGTTTATTTTAAAGTTTATAAGCAAAAATGAAATGTGACTAAATTATTTTTTCCGTGAAGTAAGGTAAGAATAAAGCTGAACTACATCAGCTGGTTAGCACAACATTGCAGGTTTTATAACTAATAAAACTGATACTTTAACTTTGATTAAAATAAAAGAAAGATATATAAAAAATATATTACTATTCTTGATGTACTACCGAAGTTTGTATAGAGCAGCAGTAAAGTGGATGGCAAAAGGAGAACAGATCAATCAGTTTGACCAGATGAGAGTGACTGGCTGAATGATAGTGACAGTGAAAGTAACCCTCAAAAATGATGGTCTGATCTTTTTATAGCCATTTACCCATCACTCAAACCTAAATTGTGCCCACAAAAAAGAGACATCTGTGGCCAAAATGTTAATTAATTTCCAGTAATTAACTAAGAATGATTACGTCATATTAACCTAGATTATTTTTAAATAGGCACATGTTTAACATTTTATCTATTACCTATTAATTAACAAACTTGAATAATAAATAAGATAATTCATATAATACTTTTCTTAAATAAAAATAACCCTCTTCTTCCCCTCTTATTTATTTAAAACCCTTTAAAATTTTTAAAAATTAACCCTTTGTTTTGCATGTTTGATAAAATATTAAAATTTAGACTCTTTAAATTAATTATCTTGGCAATTAAAGCCAAGTAATTGTTAAACACATATAAGCACAAACATTTATATGCACAGACAGGAAATTAACTATTTCTATAATTTAGACTGCTTTATTAAATAAATTTGAAGCTGATTTAAATAACTAAAGCTATTATTTAGCTACATAGACTGATTTTATTTAAATTTTACTGTCTTAAAGAACTTTATTAATTAAAATAGCTATCTTAAATAGCTCGTTAGAAATTAAAATATTAACTAATTTCTTAAAGCAATCTACTAGTTAAATCTAATTTTACAATCATTGTTTTAAAAGATATTTATTTTAGCAATTAATTTTATTAAATGAAAGCAATTAATTTACTCAATACTATTTACTCTTACAACTTTTAGAACAATTTTTAGCTACATTTTTCTTTCAAAATAAATTTATTAATGAATTACATTGTATATGATGTATTAGGTATTTAGGTACATATTGTTTTTAAGGTCAATAGTTATGAGTGATGAGGTTTATAACTCAGTTTGATCTGTAACTTGTTATGTTTTGGGTGGTTTCGGTATTTGGGAATAATCTCCAGGTTTCGTCATATGGAAATTTCAATGAGAGTATTGTCTTTATTCTAATCTTGTTCATGAGGTTGATAAATGTGAGATTCAGATTAGGAGATGGAGAGATGAAAACTGTCTTGCATTGAACACTCCAGATGGTGTGAGTCAGAAAATAGACAGTCTAATAATTGAGAAGTGTCTACTCTGGCTGGAGTCTTTTATTGAGAATATTTTATAATAGTCAATCTTTGAATTGTTAAAAATGAACATCCTGATGTTTGTAAGATCGGTACATGATTTTATAATGTGGTCAAAGGTTTTTTCTTGTGTTTTATAGATTGGACATATAGGATCCACTTTGTTTAGAAATCTTTGTAAACTGTATATTTGTGTTAATATAAATACACACCGTATAAATTAAATATAAACTATAATATATATAATCACCGTCTCAAACGAATGACAAATTTATTCAAGCGCTTTCAAAGGTCTAAGTCTTCATTTTCAAGAAATAGCTGGAATAAACTATGCAAATTAGGGTGGACTAGATCTTCATTGACCTATATTTTCCAGTTCCTGGAGATGGCATAAAATGTTTCTTTTTTATTCATTGCATGGATATCAGAGATGATATACCATGCCTCTTTAACTCTTCTTCGCAATTTGTGCTGCTCTCTGCACACCACACGAGGCTTGTCTGGCCTGCACTGGTGTCCTGTAGAAACTGCATGCTGTGCAAAAATAGATGGATGGGATGGGTCAGCCAAAGCCTTATTGTATGCGTATACATGTTGTGCAAGTCTTGTATGGATTGATGCCCTAGTCTTACAATAATATGCCACCAGGCAATTATTGTTACTACATGCGATCTTGTAAACAGCCTGTTGGGCGTATATTGGGGGGGTGTAGCCTTTAGTATTGTTTACACATCTGTTGAAATTGGCAGGAGAGTGGTAACACAAGCTAAAATCATTACAATAGATTGTGTATAAATCTTTATGTATATTTTTGATATATGGCAGCAAGATACGGGGTTTATTCTATTTATTTTTTCGAATGGGACCATTTTTAAAATTTCTAATAATATTATTGATCGCTCTCATTATATTTTGCATTTATTAATTCATTTCTGAACATCTCAATGTTCTTCCTTTTATCAGCCTCAAAGCTGCACCAATTTGCATTTCTGTATAAGTAAGATTTCAGACCAGCCATTTTATATGTATATGGAGTGTTCGATGAGTGGTGTATGTGGCCCCTAACATTGATCGGTTTGATGGTCATTTTATACAGAAGCGATGGACCTCCATCATACTTGTAGATCTAGATATTTAATACTATTCAGAGCTTTGTTTTGAGCTGTGTTTATGTGTAGACCTGATGCTGTTGTGAGGTCTGTCTTAATGTCTTGTATTCTTTAGGTACAGCTATAGAAATGTCGTCCATGTATCTAATATATAGCAATAAACCACAGCCCAAATATTTCAGGGTGATAATTTGTTCATATGCATTCATTATGATGCTGGTAACAATTCCACTCATTGGAGGACCCATTGAGCATGTGGTACATGGTTAAATACAGCATACATGTTTTTTGTTCATCCAGCTCAATGTGGCTATGAAATCTTTTGTAATGTAAAAAATAGTTGGTATGTATGGCACCTAAGTTGATTTTAATTAAGAAAGTTAGAAATTTGGGCTCTAGCTTTAAAAATTTGAATAAGGAGGTGATTCTGTGGTTGTTGGTTCCTATTGTGGGTTTTATATTGTTGATGATTGGATTTAATATTAGGTGCACTTCCCAGATGGTGATTTTGAAGTTAAAGGTTTTATTGATATTTTGATATCATTTGAGATATTGTAATATTTTATCAAGCCAGCACTTTTGTGAGGAGGTGGCCTGTTGGTTGACTGTTTTAGATGTGATTATGGTGCCATGTTTTGATATTAGGTTGTGTATTAGTGTGTGGGATTTTTGATAATTTAAAGAGAGGCTCAAATGCAATGACATGCCATTTACCTTACATTGCAGTTGCATTCTTGTCATACTAATGGAATTTATGTTTTCTTTCCAAAATAGTCTAGAACATTGCTTTTTTATTTTTCTGATGGAAGATTTTGTTACAGTCATGAAGGGATGTAGTAAGCAATTTTGGATATAACCTTCATATTAAGAAGCAGAACTTTTCTCTGTAATGAAACGTATACTTTGGATAATGTCTGAACATTCTGGGTTGTAGAGGTAAGAAGTGAGTTTTGAAGATGTTTTGACATAGATGATTGAAACATGTGTATGGGGAATCCTAGGAAGTCCTGGGGTTCAGCCAGAAATTTAGAGTTAATCTTCTTTTCTGTTGAGATTCTCCTAGAAGCTGATTTATTAGGATTGAACTTTAGTCGAGTCATTAGAGAATTTATCTAGTATATGGTAAAGGGTCGGCTGATGTTTTTGTGATGGTAGTATGACAAGGACATCATCCATTTAAGCAAATAGCTTTATGAATTTTTTAAGTCATGGAATGTAAACTCCAGGCGTTGCATTTTCAATTTCTTTTAACAGTGGATTCAAATAACAAATCAATAATAAGGCACTTAAAGATGATCCTTGAGGCATAGAAATATTAGGTGAGAAGCCATTAGTATATGATCCATTTAAGGTAATATGAATTTGATGGATGTATAGTAAGTTTTCAATTATACAGATGATTTGAAATGGAGTGATAAGACTGTTCAGAATTGATAGGAGTGTGTTGATGTTGATTGCATCAAATGCATCTGAAATGTCCAGTTGAAATGCAATTGGTTTGGACAAACGGTTTGATCTGATGTGGTCTATCAGAGTTTTTACTTCTCCAATTGCTGTAAGCGCTGAAGAGTCTTCTAGCAAATTGATACTGAGATACATTGTCCAGCACTTTTTGCTATATTTTTTTCTTAATGATTCCTTCTATAACTTTGATTAGGATAGGGTTCATGGAGATGGGTCTAATGTTGGTGGGATCTCTGTTTTTCTTTAGAAAAGGCACTAGTGCTATAGTGTAAAGTTTTTTTATTTCTCTTCTGCTTACAGATAAGTGGTTAATCATGTTCATTAATATTGGTATTGTAAATGAGTTAAGGTGTATGATTAGAAATTTTGAGATGGCGTGCATCTCAGGATGTACACTGTCAGATAAGACATTAAGACGGTTTCTAAGGTCTGTTGGTGTTATTCCATGATTGTTTAGGTTAGATGGTATGAGCCAGTCATCATTAGTTGTTTGTATATTATTTTATAGGTGATGAAATGTAATTCTATGTGATTAATCATTTGATGTCCTTCTATGTGATTACCATCAATGTTAAGAGAATTTAGAGTGTTATTTTTTTGAGCTCCCAAGGCCCATCTCAAGTAGCCCCTGGTCCAGCAATGCTGAGCTGTAAGGAAGTTTTGAGCTCTTTTAGTGGAGAGGTATTCCGCAATGGCTAATTGTTTTTCCTTGTATTTTAGATTGAATGATAGTAATTGACTTATGTGTTGAGGATCAGTAGAGCAAGCCTTTATTTTTTTATTTATCTGGTCAAGCTCACTGATTAGCGTGGAAGGGCCTTTGTTGTTCTTGGTACAATGTGCAATCAGAGATTGCAATATGCCAACAAAGGGTGAACCAGCTTCCTCTGGATGAATGTTTATTATGCATATTTTAAAAAGAGTATGTAAGCCTTGGATATAATGGCTTCAGTGGAGGTAGCTTTTGTTAGCATTCTTATTGATTGGGTTAGAATATAAGGAATACAATTATTAAGTTCTTTTGAAGCTATTATTGCCTGATAGTCTGAGAATGCTACTGGTTGTAGATTAGCTTCAAGATCATGATGTAATTCAGTGGTGTAAAACATCAGATCTATTAGAGTTTTATACCTTTTGTTATAAAAAGAGTATGCATCTTGTGGGAAGAAGCCTCTCCCATTAATGAAACCCCTGATCAGAAGATGTAAATATTTTTTTGTGAAAATTTAATATGAGTTATTAAAATTGCCTAGAAATGATAGATGGAGCATTGTTGTTTGTTGTCAGCATATTGTGTTTATTATATGCAGATATGTGGTTTGGCAATTTGGAGAGTAAATATAGAAGGCATTTATATTCCTAGTGCTATAGGTAAGGTTTAGACATTAGATTTTTATCCTGGTATGTTGTCTTAAATTTGTTAGGGGGAAGTCTGTTGTTTATTAAGATTCCTACACCTTCAGATGCGGTATAATTGGCTGTTAGTTGTGTGTAGCCAGGTTTATTTAGCTCTGCAAGAATATAGTTGTTGGAATTGTGGTGAAATTTAGTTTTTTCCAAGAACATAATGTGTGGAGATATGAAGAGGACCAATGTTTAATGGCAGCGATTCACACAGGTGAGTTGATGCTTTTAATATTAATTGCTGCAATTATACATGAAACTTTAGACATGGGTTGTTTTTTGTTTAGAATTTACCACTTGCTTATTGATTGTTTGTTGTTGTATAAGATTATTTGAACTATTAGTGATTTTTTGGAGATTATCGTTAGAGATTGGGGTTAAACATGCTATCTTTTTATCAGGTGATTTAATATTGCTTTGAGATAGTAGATTGGGTAGGATGGAATTATAGATTTTGGGTTTGTTGTTTAAAGTTTGAGTGCCAGATGGACTTTTGAGTTTTGAATTTGTTATATATGAACTGACTTGGTTAGGTAGAGTTTCATCTTCTGAGCTGGATTTATTAGAATGCACTGGCTTTCTTTTATTGTTAGCTGGAATTGAATTAGTGTATTCCATTTCTGATTCAGATTCAAATGTTTTAGTGGTTTGTGAAGTTGGTGTAGTGATTGGAAATTGTGTATTTGTACTAGTGTGCTCAGCTTGAATAGATTGAGATGAGTTAGTGTAATTTGGATTTTCTTTGAAGCTTTTCAATGGTTTGGATGATCTGTACATTTGAAAAGAGAGAGTGTGTTGGTTTTGAATATTGGGATTTATTTCAAAAATAATGTTTTCTTGAGTTGTTTCTGTGAGTGAGGTATGGATTGTGGATTCTTCTATATCATTGGATTCTGTTGTGATAAATGTGTTTAGTTTAGGATTATTAGAGATGAGTGTTTTTGTGATGATATTAGCGGTTTTAACTGTGGTTTTAGGTGAGTTGGATGGAAGATTTTGTGTAGATTAGAGATGAGTGATTTTGTGATGATATTAGCAGTTTTAGCTGTAATTTTAGGTGAGTTGGATGGAAGATTTTGTGTAGATTAGAGATGAGTCATTTTGTGATGATATTAGCAGTTTTAGCTGTGGTTTTAGATAAGTTGGATGGAAGATTTTGTGTAGATTTGAGCATGGTTTCTATCCTATGTGTTTCCCGATTAGTAATTTTGAATTGTTCAGGCTGAAGTGTATGTGCAGGTGTTTGTAATTGATAAGAATGTTGCCTTTGATTTTGATTGATTAAACTCGATTGTAAGACGGGGTTTTCTCTGCATTTGGTGTGTTCTGTTTTTCATAATGCCACACAAATTGCAAATACATGCCATGCAGTCTTTTAAGAGATGAGATCTCTGTCCACAATAGAAGCATTGAGGTCTCACCCCCAAAAATGATAGAATCATAGGAGAGTTTTTTGTTTAATTGTAGTTGATATATCTGTAGGATTTATATCTTTTTTTAATTGTAACTGGAAGATAGCAGTGTTGGAAAGGATGTGAAATCCAGTTTTGTCTTCTGGTAGGTATTTAAATTTAAGTATTTTCCCAAATGGCTGGAGAATAATTTGGAGCTGGCTTTCATCAAAGCCCATTACACAATTTTTGATTTTACCAAGAAGTGTAGAAGTTCTGTTGACCTCTATATAGCATGTGAATTTGTTATCTATTGTTTTGATGGTGCTTTTAAAGTTGTTACGATTTGCCCAATTATTAAATTTGAGTGCTATATATTGGTCATTCAGATGAGTCAAAATGCACTAAATGTTATCTTCTATGTTATTCTGCCTGATTAGGTTATATAGAGATTTGATTGGGAACATAAATAATGAGCATTTAGGGTCAGTAATGGCTAAAATTAAGCTTTTGTCACTGTTATAATCAGCGAGTGATTTAAGTAATTTTACTGAGATCATTTGATTAAATTGGATTGTCAGATTTGAGTATTGCATTTCATTGAAATTAGAGGTTGTAAATGTTTCTGATTCAATGCTTATTTGTATATTGGATCATATAGCACTCATCATGCATTTGTTCATTGTATGTGTATGGTAAGTTGTACGCTGGAATTTTGGTTGAAATAAGTTGTTGCGATATGCCATTTTTGTAATGATAGCATATGATTGTTTCCCATGGTGATTTATAGTTTGATTGGCATTTGTATGAGGGATTTTGTGATTGATTTGTGGTATGATTGATTGAGCATTGGAAGTAGGAGAAACATTTATATTTTTTCCTTTCTTTGCAGTGTATTAGGGGAATTTGTGTAGTGTGCCTTTATTGGAGAGTTGTGGGATGATTTCTCAGACTGTTCACTACTTTTTGATTGTAGTTGACGGTTTTGATGATTACATTCGGGTTCGGAATCAGTTGGGAGAATTATGCCAAGTTCTAGAGATTTTTTATCTCTGAATATAGCATGGTCATCTTGTTCTACTAATGACTGTTTGAGTGGTTGTTTGAATTATTTTGTTTATTATTAATGTTTTGTTTGCTTTTTGAATTTTTTGATTTATGTTTAATTTCATTTTTGACAGTGTTTAGTTGTTTTTCAGAGATGTTTTCACAGCTGCTGTCAGAGGATATTTGGTTGCGGCTTTCTAAGGGAATTTTTTCAGATTGATTTCCATAATTATTTATAGCCTTTTCTTTGTCATTTTAAATTTGGGTTGTTTTTCATTTTTTGTTTGCTTTTGTAGTGTAATTTGTTCATTGCAGATTATATTGTTATGTGTATTTATTTGTTCATTATATGGAGGAACGTTGTTTTCCTTCTCATCACTGTTAATGCTTAGGCTCTGCAATATTGATGCATTAGTTTGACATTCGGGAGGCTCTAGATTTAAGGGGATAAAGAGATTTTAGTTGGACTGGATGATCACTATTTCTGCCTTGTTTTGGAGAGAAATTTTCATCTCACTAGATTGTATAGGGTAAGTCTGCGTGTAAGTCAGTGAATTATGTACAATCATTTTACTTTATATTTCTATTTTTCCCGATGAATAGTCCTGGTTAGTAATTTCTTTATTACTTAATTTTTCAGTTAAATTCTGAAAAATATTGCTTGAATCATCTTGATTTGATTTTTCCATGGTATTTTTAAGTAAGGGAACGTTTGGATAATATGTTTGTATGTTATCACTGAGACTCTGCAATTTATCAAGCTTCAATTCCTTTTGAGATATAGATTTTTTTAAAGTTCTTTGATGAATTTGGGTTAGTTGTAAGAATCTTAGCAGGTTTAACAATATTATTTGATTTATTATTATTTTCCATCTGCTGTAGAATTAGTTTGTAATGGTATGATTCCTCCTCTGACTCACTGCAAGAGTCAATCGAGGTTAATTCTGAATTGGAATTATTTTTGAACTTGTCTAATTTAGATTGATTATTATTAGATATTTTCCTGATATTGTTGGTTTTGTGAGAAGCTTATCAATCCGAGAATTTTTTGTTTGGCTGACCTCCGAATTTGAAGCCGTAATGTTTATAGCATCATTACTTAGGCTTTGCATTTTTGAACATTGAGGTTGATTAACTAAAGTATTATCTGATAAATTTGAAATATTATTAACATCAGACAAAATATTAGAATTGTTAGGCTGATTTATATAGTAATAATTTGGATCATCTGGGGTTTTTTGAAAATTTTCAAGTGGCCATATGTTATAAGTGTCATTGTTAACATTATTACTGTTTAGTGATAGACCCTGGGCTGTGTTGTCAAATATTTTTTTTTCGTCGGACATTATAGATTGATTATTATTACTTTTTTTTTTGATGACTTTTGTATATTCCTTTTAGATTTAGGCAATTTATGATGCAATATACTTTTTAGTTGTTCAGATGTCTCAGTTTTAGGATTTAAAAATAATTTCATTTTTGCTATTGTCTAATTCGGTCGTGTTGTAATTTCATTTTTTTTTAATTATCTTTGGAATTAAGATCTTATTCCTTACCTTCTATGTCCTGTATGTTTTAAATCTTTGATTTGTAGAAAATAAAATAATTTTGAGAATTTATTTTTATAAGCTATAATGAAGTCAATTGCTCTCTATGATGCCATAGATGGCATACTTTAGCTACATTTTAACTTCATACAAGTACATGTCTTACTATAATGAAAACTATTTTAATAAAATATTTTAAACAACTAGAATTATTAACTAATTATACAGATAAAAAACATAATGTCATGTATTTTGGATTCAGGTTGATAAAATAACCTGCATATAATAAAACTTATCTAACAAGGCAAAATTCCATACGGTAGTGCCACCCTGTGCCAACTAGTGTAATCAATGGATGCAATCAATTGGATGAGTAGGCACTAGATAGGGATTTTATGCACAAGTCTTCTGGCATCCATTGATTACTCAGGGTGGCACTACTGTATGGATAGTTTTGCCTTGTTTAAAAACAATTATGTGCTAGTATAAGAGAAGGTGATCATGTGATGTTTAGTGGTTTTAACACCAATCCTGCCTAATAGGATAGTGGTGACTATGGTTCTTAAAGAGCCAAAGATACCAAAATGTATGGGTGCTGAACTGAGTTCAGACACATATGACTATATAAGCTACTGAACTGAGATTGAAAATACTATTGTGTTTTCAATTTCATTCTCATAGTTTGTAGTTAAGTATAGATAAATGTGGCTGTGGGAGGGTTGCATTAGATTTTAAGATCTAGGTGCAGTGCTCTCAGATCCAAGGCTCCTCACTGACAAAGGCCACAAGCCAGAAACTAGTTGGGGATATTGGATGAATAGTGTAACTAAAACGCACTTTCTCTCATTTACTTCACTTTATATTTATTAATTCTCAGCTGGTTATCGAGATTTGACTTATTCTGATCGTACATTTCTTTCCAGAGGGTGAATTGACATGCCTATGCATTCATAGTATGTATAGCTCTGACCAGCCTTTCCCATATGAAATTTTCCCATGTTCTGAGTCATCCTTGCCTTTTTTGTGAAGTTTTCCTAATATTCGGTCATTAAAAGGGTGAGGAAAAAGGACTTGGCTGCTGAATACAAACACGGATGTATGCAAACCAATCCAATTTGGTCCCTCCCAAACTTAACTAACTCCCTCGCTGCACAAATGCCCGCATTTATGGGCTACGGCCCAAGCACCAATCTTGCTATTTAACAAGAATCACAGAATTTTCTACTAATCAACTAACTCAATAAATTTTAAGCTTTTGCTCATTTTATACTAGGTTATGTTCAGGGGGTAGTGGCATAAACCGCCGGAGAAGAAACGGCAGGTGAATTAAAATCTTTTTCTTTCTTCTTTTTTAAAAAAATTTTTTTTTATTATTAGATAGTACTCTTTCCGAGATCTTTTCCCTTGATCTAATGCATTGGTTTCTTAGAATTACTAAACATATATCAACACTCACTCTTAGGAAAGTAATAATGGAATCTATTCTAAAACATATAATACATATTCAAAAAATTATATATAATAAAATGTCAAAGAGACCAATAAACAAAAAAAAAAAAAAGATAAGGTTTGTTTTGTTAAATTTAAAATCTATTTATGTTTATTTGAAGAAATTATAAAGTGGCGCATACTTGTATATGACATAATATTCTGATTACAGGATTCTATAGTTAAAGAATAAAATCTATGGAGCAAAATACGTATAAAAGTTAGTTAAAGAATAAAATCTATGAAGCAAAATACATATAAAAGTTATTACACTATTTGGTTTTTGTGTATTTAACGATTGGAAATAATAGCAAATATATTTACCACTGTTTTGACGAGTTTTCTGAATTAAAGTAAATATGTCTGAGTGCATTCTTTGTGGTTATTAATTCTTTTACCTTCATTCCAATTCCTTGGGTTAACATGGATCAATCGTGAGTCTGTTTGGTCTTCCAATTCAGTGTTCTAATTAATAAGTTCACTGTTCCATGACAGATCTGTGGAGTGGCGGACATCAGGCACAGGATTCATTCATCGTGGGTGGTTATTAATTCTTTTACCTTCATTCCAATTCCTTGGGTTAACGTGGATCAATCGTGAGTCCGTTTGGTCTTCCAATTCAGTGTTCTAATTAATAAGTTCACTGTTCCATGACAGATCTGTGGAGTGGCGGACATCAGGCACAGGATTCATTCATCGTGGGTTTTCCTTTTTTTATATAATACTTATGGCAATCTGTCTCTTAATATTTTGCATGCTCTCAAAGGTACAGGAGGAGTTGGAGTCTAACATAGGCCCCAGCATTATGAGAGCTTTACCCCATGCTTTTCATGGAGTTTTCTTTTTATCTCCTCGTACTGCCTTCTCTCGGCAATAATCTTTCTAGCCAGCAAAAACTACCAACTAAAAAAAAAAAGTCCTTGCTCTTGATCAAGTTTTTTTTTTTTTTCTCTCACAAAAACCTTTTTAATCCAATACCCAAACAAAAGAAAAACCACTTTGCAACTTGGGCTTAACTTTTGATATTTTTGGAAACTCCCTCTAATTACACTTTGTTGTCTGTCTTGATAATTAGACAATAGGATCCTCAAGGATTTAATTTTTTTTAATAGACATTCTGCCTGGTCTTTTCTTTTAGCTAAACACAAAAATCATTTCCACAAAGTTTCCAAACTTGATAATATATTAATCTTATCAATTTAACGAAACATCCAACTATTAACTGTATCTGTTTCAATAACAATACAGTCTGTTGACTAATTGATTCGTGGAAGGTAAACTAAATCCCTTTCTTTTTTCCTTCATATTTTAAAATATTTGAAAATCTCTTGATTTTATTCATTTTTCTTACCCCCTTCAACACAATATTCATCAATATACACGTATGCCACAAAATAAGAATAAAATAAGCGGTCTTGCATTGGTGGTCGAGAGGTCAGCATGACTGCCTTGCACTAGCAGGCAGTTGCCCGAGTTGCGGGTTTGCGTCCCGGCCGATGCTATGACACTTAAAAAAAAGAATAAAATAAGTGAGAGAAAGAATGTAAAATATGTACATTAATATTAGTAACCCATCACCGCTATTATTATTATTTGCATACCTATATATGTATAGGTTATGTGGTCCTTTCCCAATACACAACTCTCTCTTTTGTAACAGGGTATGCACAAGCCTTCTGGCATCCATTGATTACTCTGGTCAGCACAAGGTGGCACTAGTGTATGGAGTTTTGCCTTGTCTAATAACAATTATGTGCTAGTATAAGAGATGGTGATCATGTGATGTTTAGTGGTTTAAAACTCATCTCAGTAAAAAATATTAACAAACATAGCAAATTACCTTATTACAGCATGTACAAGAAACGAGGTGAAAAAGCCAGGGTACAATATAGAGCAAGGTATGTGTGCACAGGTCCTTCATAAAGTCATACTCGCCATGCTAAATTAATCATTTATTAATTTTGTGGATGTGCTAAATCCCTAGCATCATTTCACTAGACTACCCCACTCCACTCCATACTAGCATTTTCAGTTATGCTAAATGGATTGATTGATCCAGCTGGTAACCATACATATATAGCCATATTATAGTCACAGAGGAATAAACATCCTGAGGGAATTAATTACCTATTTATTATATGCCTTAATCTCACCTTTGTATCATTAACTATATAGAATAATTAAAGAAGAGCTTCAAAATAATCACTGTCCTAAACAAAAGATAGAATTTATCATTGACTTTATGAAATGGTTAGATGAGAATATACTTGTGACGTTTGAAAACAAATGGTATAAGATGAATAATGGATGGCCCATGGGACTGCCCATGAGTGGCATTGTATCTAGTATTGTAATCGGTTATTTTGAAAAACAGATTATATCGAAATTCCAAGAACAGACACATGGAATAATTTATTGTAGGAATGTAGATGACATTTTCATTGCAGCACCTAAACTAATAATAACAGGCATTCAGGTTGAATTGCAGGCACATACCAACTTGATATTTAATGCACTGAAGAGAATGAGTTGAATACAATTAATTACTTGGACTTAATAATAAAGAGAATGCACAGATGCTTTAATTACAGTATGAAAGTCAAACCATTAAACATTATAGGATATATCCATACTAAATCTAAAACTCCAAGAGTCCACAAATTGGCAGGGCTTTCTGCCTTTTTGTTCAGGAATTACCATGTATGTAAATATGAAGAGGAAAGAAAAATAAATATCAACCAGTATGTTAATGATCTAATGAAGGTTGGTTATGATTTAGTAACCATCAATAAAAGAATCAAAACATTTTATGAAAATATAACCAAACCAAGAAAGGACAAAAAACAACATATATGTCTACCATACATACCTAATATTGCAAGAGAACTAGTCAAAAAATTACAGAATGAATTCACAGTAGGTTTTCGAACCCCTCCCAACACCAATAGAATTATTAACAATTCTAAGGACAAAATTGACCTACAATCAACACCACATGTGGTGTACAAGATGACATGCCCTCAGGCAAACTGTGGAGCAGTATACTATGGTGAGACTCGGGCCACTATAAACAACAGAGTGGCTCAACACAAATACTTATACAAAAGAGTATTAAGCAGAAATGAAGGTAGCTCAGTGTTTGTGGACCACCAAAAAATGGCTAATCATGAATTTGAACCTGCAAGTGCTACAATAATTTCCACTGAGAGGAGTGACATCAAAAGGAAGATTAAGGAGGCATGGTATATAGCAAGAGATATGAAGGCAATAAACAGGAAGGATACATGCTTTTTTATTTCAAAGAGATGGACAATATAAATGAGCTTGCATAGATTTGCATAAAATTATTATGGTTGAGATGGACAATATAAATGAGCTTGCATAGATTTGCATAAATTATTATGGTTGAATGCTATGAATATGGAGATGAAAGCGCTTAGCCTTAAGAAATTTTAATGCAATTTTTATGAATTTTATTTCACTATATATGTCAAGCATATTAAATCTTACATAGTTATTAATGGTGAAGAAAAAAATTTGAAATTACAATATTATGGATATACATTATAATGAAAGAGTTTGTCTAAAATTAGACACGCTAATTAGAACTTTTCAGCAGCGTGTTTATTTTTTGCAAAATTGTGAGCAAGCGAATATTATACCCAATTGCTGTAGAATTAGAGTAAATAGATCTATACATAATGTCGATGTTGTCACTCGTGTTTTACAGCGTAAATTATTAAGCTGGATTATTGGCATATTTTTTGCAAAATTGTGAGCAAGCGAATATTATACCCAATTGCTGTAGAATTAGAGTAAATAGATCTATACATAATGTCGATGTTGTCACTCGTGTTTTACAGCGTAAATTATTAAGCTGGATTATTGGCAATTGCAAGAAGGCGTTAAATAATAAGAAACATCTAATTAAGATAACATCAATAATGCCTGAGCCGCAATGGATCGTAAGTAAATGTAATAATATTGAAAAAAGATTAGAGAAGAAATTCGTAAATAAATTGAAGTTTTTGGCTAATAAACAAAATGTTGTTTTAACTAATATATGAATAGAAGACATGTATGTTAATTTGTCAAATGTCAGACCATCGGCTGAAATTAGATCGATCTTGAATCTTGGACCAAAATTCGTAGGAGGAGGGTGGAATCAACCCAAAATGGAAATAATAACAGACCCAGAAGCAGCTCTAATAAATTATCCAATGAGAGATAATGTTATTTATGAGATTAATAGGATCATTAGAGACAAGAAATTGAATACTGAAAATAATGGCTGGAACAATAAAGTTAAGAATGCAAAAGAGTTCTTTAATGAAAATAAAATTATTTGTCTTAAAGCGGACAAAGGCAATCACTTTGTAATAATGGATGAAGAGGAATATAAAGAAAAGATGAGAATACAAATTCAAAAATTAGGCTTTGAGTTAACAGCTGAAGTTAATAATAGAATGAACAGAGAAAAGTTTATCTCTTTGATCCTACGCAGGCATAAAAATAAAGGGATCAATCAAGCCTATCCATCTGCCACATCACAACCATGGATGTTTTCAAATGCTAAAATGTGTAAACAAGGGACTCCATTAAGACTAATGCTTGACTTTGGAGGTGTACATTATGCAAACACAGCAAAATTAATAAATTCATGGTTAATAGGCTTAATAGGATTTGGTAAATACACTATAAAATCTTCTTTTGAGTTTGTTGATTTAATTAAAGATGCAGCCACTAATGACAGTTTTAAAATAGCAGCCATGGATATATCTGAACTCTATGGATCAATAAATAGAAAAGGTTCAACTAGAAAAATTAAAGAAGAGCTTCAAAATAATCACTGTTCTAAACAAAAGATAGAATTTATCATTGACTTTATGAAATGGTTAGATGAGAATATACTCGCGACGTTTGAAAACAAATGGTATAAGATGAATAATGGACGGCGCATTGGACTGCCCATGAGTGGCATTGTATCTAGTATTGTATTCGATTATTTTGAAAAACAGATTATATCGAAATTCCAAGAACAGACACATGGAATAATTTATTGTAGGTATTTCAAACACACAGTTGAATTAAATAAATACATTGGCCCATAATTTATAATTCTAAAATATAATGAAATAAATTGACTAAATATTTTACTGTGTTTAACAATTAGATAATGACAGACAAAAACACAGTTGAATTAAATAAAATACATTGGCCCATAATTTATAATTCTAAAGTATAATAAAATGTAATGAAATAAATTGACTAAATATTTTACTGTGTTTAACAATTAGATAATGACAGAAATAGGGTATTTTAATCTCACATCATCATCTAACAAATATACTAACTTGGCAACCTTTCTTATACATTTATCAAGTGGCAAATGTTCTTTATAATGTTTGGATTAAGAAAACAATATAGTAAGGATTAAGAAAACAATATTGTCAGACACCAGAAAATTTGATCTTATAACTATAAAATAATATATCTATTTTATAATAGATTTATGAAATGTGGAGATGTGGAAATTGAAACACAAATGTACACAAGAGTAACTTAAGACACAGTTTTTAATAAATAATCAAATCATTTATTACACTAAATTTAATTTAATATATTTGTTTACAGTAAGACTGCTTGTCTTAATGATTTAAAATTCTTAAACAAACCTTGAACATCAGTTTGGGATTATCCCTATTATATTACATTATTTATACCCTGTAAACTCTTGGATAGGAATGTCTTAATGATGGTAATGAATGGAAGATAGTAGGTGATTTTGGCACCATTACTTTCATTTTCAACAGAGCCACCTTACCCTGCAGAGATAAATAGACCTTCCAAAGCCCATGTGTAGGGTGGTTGGCTTGTTTAATAATGGTATTCTGAATACTTTTGGTCATGGCGAGTTGAGACTTTTATATAGGGAACCCCAAGAAATTTTGGGGCTTGGCAAGAAATTTGGAATGGATTCTCTTGCCGTTTAATATTCGCCATGTAGAGGACTTGCTGTGATTAATGCGAAGTTGAGATGAACTAGAAAATTTGACAAGTAAAGGGTAAAGTGGTTTAAGATACTTATGTGATGGGAGGAATATGATGACATCATCCATGTATGCAATGGAGGTCCTTGGTATATAAATTTCTGGAAGGGAATCCATAGACTTTTAAGCATGAAAACAGCAACACAATATGCGGAGACCCTTATGTATGGAGCGCTTAGGTGTGAACCCATTTGTGAACATTCCACTAAGTGTGAGGTGAATGAGTCTGTTATATAATAGGTTATCTAGTATTTGTATGATCTTCGAAGGAATGTTGAAATTTTCCTAGCAGTTCAAGCAGGATATTGGGATTTACCATGTCAAAAGCCTCAGCTATGTCAATCTGGACTGCAATCAGTTTTGATAGCCTATTAGATCTGACATAGTCGAGGAGTAATTTAACTGCTGTCATGGCAGTAAGAGTTGATGAGCCCTTTTTAGCATATTTATTCTTTGAAATGTTATGAATTATTTTGCTCTCGATTTTCTCTTTAATGACTCCTATGATTTTGAATAAGATAGGAATCATTGAAATTAATGCTGTTGATGGAGGTGGGGTCCTTATTTTTCTTCAGGAACTCTTTTTTATGTTGAAAGGTGTTCTTTCATTTCCATTATGATAGGAATCACAAAGTTGCTAAAATGGAAAAGCATAAACTTGGGTATGGCATGCATACCTGGATGTATGTGTTCAAGAAGGGCTGCTAAGTGATTCTTTATGTCAGTCTCCATGATGCCATGTCCACCTGTAGGATAAATGTTATTCCAAGAAAGGTCAGCTCTGGGTTCACAATTTTGTTTATCTTTCCTTAAAGGACGATTCAATTTTCTCTTGCATATGAATTCTGGTAAAATTGGAACCATTGATGTTGATGTTTGGGGCAAGGATTGTTTAGGTTTGTTTCCCAATGACCAGCAAAGATATGCTCTAGACCAACAATGCTGATTAGGTAACTATATTTTGGATCTTTTAATTGCTATGTGTTCCACAATGACCAATTGTTTGGTCTTATATTGATGTTTAAGGCTAAGCAACTTTTTCCAACGGCTCATTGTCGATGTTGAATGCATTGATTTTGTGAGAGATGTGTTCCAGTTCATTAAAAAGTGTTGTTAGTCTTTTAGATCTCCTGGTGTGTGGTACTATCAGTGACTGTAGAATTCCCACAAGAGAGAACCATGCCTCCTCCATAGGCTAAGAATGTCAATTTTTTAAAAAGAATGTAGGCCTCAGAGAATACCGCCTCAGTTTTGGAGGCATGATTGAGGAATCTTATGGTATTGTAAGGAAGTTTTGAAGTTCCAGATCTGTAACTATGGCATGGTGGTCTATAAAGGCTGTTGGCTGAAGACATGCTTCAATACAGGAGAGAAATTCTGTTGTGTAAAATAACAGATCTATTAGGGAGTGATGAACCTTCATGTGGAATGGACTGCATTAGGAGGGAAATACCTTCTACCACCAACAAATCCTCTGTTGAGGAGATGAATATATTTTTTGTCATATTCTTCATAGGATAGATTAAAATCTCCCATTAGAATAGCAGGCACATTGTTATTGAAAGTCAGCATATTTATAATGTTGACAATTCGTAGGTGAACTTCGCTGTTCTTGGGGGCATATACATAAAATGAGTTTGTTCCTTGATCCATGTGTTAAGTTCAGAGCAATCAGGTTGCTATCTTTATAAAGCACTTTAAATTTATTGGGAGAGCACTTCTTGTTAATAAGCACTCCAACTCCTCCAGCAGTGGAGCTATTGATGGCTAATTTTAAATAACCAAGTTTGCTAAGCTCCATCTGGATATTATGGTTGGAGTGCTGATGGAATTTGGTTTCACCTAATAATAAAATGTGAGGAGACAAAGGGGAAAATACCTAAAGCATACACATGAGTCAGTGTGTTTAGACCTCTCACATTGATCCCTACTACTCTGCATGGCAGGTTATCCATCAACTTTTACACCACTAGTAAGTACCACTTGCAGGATGTTTAAGTTTGCAGAGGGATGTTCAATGCCTTTAGGTGAGGAAACCATGTCAGCAGATGCAGGAAATTGTAGGCTAGAGGTAGGAAGATCTTCTGTATTGGTGTCTGTTGCTTAAAGTAAGAGTCCTGTGGATTAAAGTGTTTTATTTTTTTTTTATCTTGTGAAGTATTTGAGCTGTTGAGTGAGTGATTGTTTATAGTTTTATTTACGTTAGAATTGGTTGAATTAGTAGATTTGTTCATCTTCCTCAGAACTCTTTTGCATGAATTTGGTTGACTTTCTTTTCTTGTTGTATAAGGTTTGGTTATTGTTTTTTATGTCCATATCAATCTGCATATCATTGGCTTCACCTAACCTCAACAAATTCTGGTTTGTGATATTTTATGCTGGTTTTTGCCTTTGTTTTGTCTTGGGACTTGTGCTGAATGGTGTAAGTAAGTTAGAGTGTGATTCCAGGGTGGCTATAAGAATAAATCTTCTTTGGTTTGTTTGTTTTGGGAATTATATGTATTTGGGCTTGTGGTAATATTGTTTGAGTGTTGATCAAATGATGTCCAATTTAAGTTGCTGCTTTGTTTGGTCACTGCAGCTGTTAAGAGAACCAATTAAATTAATGTGTTTTGAGAATTTGAAACATGTCCTGTGAAGTTTTTTGAATTAGGTTGAGTTATTATTTTTTTATTCCGATTTTCAACAATTTTGAACTCTTCCATGGTGTGGGTTTGCTCAGAATCATCATCCAGAATAGCATGTAAATCAGATGTATGTTGATTCTTTGCCTGATGGTTAAGTTGCTGCTGGCATTTGTTGGATCTATTTTTTTATTTCACAGGAACCGCAAATTCGGGCTATACAGTCCTTTGTGAGGTGAGTGTGAAGCCCACAGTAGAAGCACTGTAGTCTCATTCCAATGAATGAAAGAATCATTGGAGCTGCATTATGTTTTATCACTGTTGGGATATTTATTGGTTTAGAACTTTTATTTAAATGTATATTAAATGATGCGGTGTTTGATAGTATGTGTCCATCCGATTTATAAATTGGGAGATATTTAAAATTTAGAAATTTTGCCAAAATCAGAGAGAAGTTCTTGCAGTTGAATGTCTTCGAGACCTATTACACAGTTTTTGAATTTTCCTGTAAGCATTGAAGTGTTATTTAAATCTATATAAGTGATAAACTTATTTTGGATAATTTTTTATGCGTTACGGAAGTTATTTCTGTGCACCCATGAAGAAAATTCGATTGCTATGTAGTGATCATTAGGGTAAGTTAGAATTCAGTGAATTTCATCACCAAGGTTGTTTTTTTTAAAAGGCTACATAGTGCTTCTATTGGAAACTTATATAGCTAGCAGTTTTTTGTCTATAGAACGAAGCTTTTGCCATTGCTATAGTTAGATAGTGACCTCAGTAGTTTTAATGGGATCGTTTGATTGAAGCTTTGAGTGAGAAAAGCATACTGTTCATTATTAAAGTTATCTATGGTAAACCCAGATGGCTTATGTTATAATCACTTATCCCCCCCCCATGTTAACGCTTAGGCTTTGTATCTGCGATTGAATTTTCTCTTCATTTAAAATATGAATATCATTTAACTGTTTTAATTTTGAGTTGTGTTTGAATTTGTAAATAATTTATTATTTTTTGGTAGCTGAGGATCTTTAGATGGTTTATCTTCTGTAGAAGCTGAATATGGAGACATGTCCTCACTTGCTTTTAAAACCGTTAATTCATCTTTTGCGGAGGTAGGTTATTTGTTGTTAACTTTTTTGTTTACTAAAATAGGCTTTTTTTCCATTTTAGGCTTCATATTTGTTTTAGATTTTGTGATTTCTTCTTTTTTAATGGTGCATGATTTGGTCACAGTAATATTTTGTATGTTAGAGAAATTATGGCTGCTAATAACGTTGATTCTTTGTAAATCTGCATAGCTAAAATCTCTGTTGCCACTTTGTATGTTTAGCATTGGGTCTCCATTAACATTATGAATATTATTATCATTTTGAAGAAGATTTGGTTTTTTTCATATAAATTTTGAGAGTTTTTTTAAATTTATGTGGATTAGTATGGATTTTTTTTTTTAAGTAATTGATGGTTTTTTCCTGTAAGGGTTAGTTCTAGCTTTAATGCTATGAATTTTTAATATGGCCGATTCCATAGTCGGCTCTTTTTTTTTAACGTACATTGGAATGCAGGATTTATTCTGCAGTTCCATGTAGTGAATAATAAAATAAGGCTTAACCTTATTTAAATAAGTAACTTTTCTGCCTTGATTCTTGAAATGAAAGGAGATTTTAGTCCGATTTATGAGGAGCACTTTTGTCTTGCTGCTAGTCACTACAATGCCATAGATGGCGTTATTACTCTTTTATTATATATTTCATGTTCAAAAAACATAAAATTATATAAATAAAATATAAAAACATTTATAATGCATTCCACATCTCTCATTCTGATGTTTCTTTGTAACATATGCATTATTTCAAAAATATTATTGATTTATAAAAAATCGAAAAATATATTAAAAAAAAAAGTTTATTCATTATTCTACTTTCAGAATACTAAACTCCTTGATGCATTATTAATGAACTTAAGATAGCGATATAATGTATATTATATGAAGATGAAGGAATAACTGTAATAATGACTCAATAGTATAAAAATAATTCACTAATTCACATGGAAAGCAGTGTGAAATATTAAGAATGACCTCGTCTAATAATCCTAGAAAATAATGTCTTTTCTCTTTTTTTCAGCACTTACAGAACATCGAAATACAAATAACTAACACTATCAATGGACAATATCTACTTTGATATAACATAAGTTAATATCTTTATCTTCTTGACATACTCTAAAAATATTCACATCCAGGGTTTTATTTTCTACTTCACTATCATTTAAAATTCCAAATAGATTTAAACAATCTACATTGCAAAATAAACTGAATGATTATTCCCAATAATAAACAAAGCTAACATTGATTCATCAAATTATAAATACTTTAAGAAATAGTTTCACACACTTAAACTTAGCCACAAATACAAATGACTTCTCTCAGATTCAAACAGCTTTCTTTGCTACTTCTCAGCAATAGAGCTTCAATGGGTATGAGAGAACAAAAAAAATCTCTCAATTTTTATATCCACTTGTTGACCATTTTGCTTTCCAAAGCCATTGTTTCGCTATTTTATTTTTAATGAAACAATTTTTTAAACTAATTATTTATTTATCTAATTTACAATCTTTTCTTTAATGAGTTTTGTGATTTAGGAATTTCACTTTATCTAAAACTAAAATCTTTTAATTTTATTTCATAAAATTTATGGAATGTTTTAAAGTTTCTACTTAATTTAAATTTAACCTACATTCATGGTGGTTGGATTCAGGGTCTTTAGTTAAGCCACAGTAAATTGTGAAGCAAACATATATATATATTCTACCGTCCCCTTATATCCCCTTTGCACCGGCTCCCTATTAAACCGTTCCTAAAAGGGATTGTGAGCTCCAAAACAAACATGATACAGCGTAAAGATTTATTTATTTTTCTTATATCAATAGTTGTTCATTATCAACACAAGAGGGCGCCAGATACGATGATTTGATTCATAATTTAATTTCTCGCATCACCTTACGTCATATCAAAACGATTTTGAAGTCTAATCCCTGCCCATAAGCTCAAACTCCCAGCATGGACCAATAGGGGTCACTCAGGGTCGCGATGTGATTGCCTTCAAGACTCTTATTCTGGCAAATGACACAATATTAACCAATGGATAAGAAGATCGGTTGATTAACAGATCGGTCCAAGCATTGGACGGGATCATTGGTTATTTATAACTAATACGAATGTTCGGTTGAGGCATCATTAGAATAAACAACTAGACGCTTATAACATTATCCCCCCCTTTATCATACAATCCAATAGAATTATTTATACTAGCTCTATTGACATTTACTTATATTTATTAATAATAGGCCCTCCCAACTCTTAAACCTATGTTAACTACATAATAAGCAAACATCGTGACTTACGGCACGATGTTTATGAATGAAACTTAAAAGAGATAAAAAAAAAACAAAAAAAAAACATAAGAAAGACAAATTTAAAAGTAAAATAATTAATTGCATGAATAAATGCTAACAATAATAATAACTTCAAAAAAAAAAAAAAAATTTAATTATAGAAAATGATTTGAGGAATGCTCGACTAGTTTAAATAAATAAAAAAAATTTATTGATTATAAAAAAATGAAACATTGATTAATAGCTTTATTTGCACGCACATACGCGCATTCTCGCACTCGCACAGAAAAGAACATATTATGCATAATAAACATGGCTGATAAAATATATTTCCTCTTATTACATTTTGAAAGTAGGTGTGTGTTATAGTTTATCTGCGAAAGAAAATAATAATTCGGATCAAAGTTCACAACTGGAAAAGTCCTAAGATTTAAATATGAGAGATTACGGATCATTTTATATTTATTTACGAAAGTTGAGATTAAAATAATAAGATTTAAATATGAGAGATTACGGATCATTTTATATTTGATTTACGAAAGTCGAATTTAATTAATTATGAGATTGCCTTTTAAGTTTACGTAAAGAATGAATGGAAGCATTATAAAAAAAAATGTTTACCTAGGATTTTGCTTAGTCTTCTGCTGCTTCTAATTTGGTGAGGGTTCGAACCTGATAGATGAGGTTTCCATAATACATGGTTATTCATTTCACATAAGTTCAGCGTAGTATGTTTGGACGATTCTTGTATATTAAACGGAACAACGTCCTTAGACTGATTGGAGCACTATGTTCGGACGGTACTGTTGTTGATCATTCATAGCTGTGGAGATGTTCTGGCGGCGGAGCGTCGGTCAATCACTGAAGGGTTTTCTAGCCCATCATGACGATCGACGCTCTAAATGTTAATTTCACAGTGATCATATTGGATAAACCGGATAGCAAAAAAAAAAAGTTCTAGTTGTAGCTTCCGGAGGAATTTAAAAAAAACTATAAGCAGAAAAAAGTGTAAAAAGAAAAATGTAAAAAGACTCTTTCTTTAGATTTAGATTCATATTTATATGGGTTGGTTATTATCTGAGGATCGAATCTCCACCCAGAGTTCAATATTCTTTGAGTTGTCGTTGGGGTCCGTGTCCTACGTAATGTCCACTCAATCCATATGCTTGAGGCAATCTTAGGTTTATGCAATCTCATATTACAATCTCAGAAAAAATTCATACTTATTCACACCTTTTATGCATACATGTGTGCGTGTTTTAAGAGAACAATTTAACTTACATTAGTTTAAAAGTCGAGCATTTAATCTGTCTCAAAATCACTTCTATAAGCTTTTAACTTTCACTACAGTTATAATCTAAAACAAACCCCTTTTAATTACCCCCGCGGCATATACAAGTAGAAATCACTTATTGAGATTTAAAATGGCATATTAGTAGTACTTTATATATTTTTTTTTTTTTTTTCTTTTTAGAGAATATTATTATAGTAGATTATATGAAAGCCTTAAACTATTTAATCAGAAATATTAACATTTTATTTTACAGTGTATTTTATAACGCATTGAAAGAAAACTACATTTATTTTTTATCATAAGTTGAAAGTGAAAGAAGAGAAAAAAATATAGTGTTTACATTGCTCGTGTGTGTGCGTATATACCTGTACCGACTTTGTCTCGGTACATATCCCCGCGATCCGTCTAAAAATTAAAATGAGAGGCTTGGCATTTTAATTTTCACCATAAAATTCCTTATTTTTGACCCCGCTTCGTGTGATTTTTAATCATTTATTTTAGCCGACTATCCTACAGTTCAACTCCCCCTCATATAAAGAAACGAAGTGGCAGGTCATGTGGTCAGGCTCGGATTGACACTTGACGTTTGCGAACTAAACTCAAAAAAAAATTCTTCTTTTTTTTTTCCCTTTTTTTTCTTTACGAAGAGCGGGCGTGCCATAATTGGAGATATCTTGCCCAGTCTGGTACAGGCACCCCGGGTGGAAGGTTGGCATGGGGATGGACCTTTCCGAAGTCCCGCGATGCAAGGTTACGAACATATAGGCATTCTCTTACGGTCTATCTAATGGAAGGCAGGAGGATGGTCATTTCCGAAGTCCCCTCTGCAAAATACGACAACATTTACGAGGTAGCGAATAATCTGAGTTATAGAACCATAAGCATTCAAAATATCCGAGCTCTGTACCTCCTAGCACAATAGGAAATATTGAGGGAAGGAACAATAATAGCGCACTCTCGCGATCCGGCTTTTCTTTCTTTCTTTAGGCGGCATCCGCTTCCTTTCTCCGCGTGTTTTCGAGCAACATATATTTTAGTCGAAGGCGGCGACGTTCTTTTTTTTTTTTCCCCCTTTTCCCTTTTTTTTTTTTTTCGTGTTTAGTTATCTGCGGTCTGCTTTGGTTTAAAATAATGTTTTATCAACCCCCCTTCCCCCCTTGTTATTGTATGATGCGATGCGATGTGTAAGTCCTTTCTGGTCCGAGGTCATTTTCCTTCAGTTACCGTTGTTTTATAAAGCGTGCTCCGGTAATCGTATTCCTGTGGCAAATCCGTGTTCGTCAACGTGTTTTTAGACTAATTTTTCATCAGTATCGATCTGGTGGTAGCTTTCTTCTATATGGTTCCTGTCCCGGCCTCTCTATATGCCTTTCCCGTCCTTCCGCTCGCTCGAACTTGGCTATGGCATCCCCCATCTTGTGGATGCCCCCGTCATCCCTGCTTAGCATCATCTGCCTGATGTCTGTTGGCATGTTGTGTCTAATGGTCGAGATGATTTGCTCCTCCGTCATGTGATACGCCGGTAGCTGCTGGAGGCCGGCCACCTGCCTGTAATAGAACTGTGTTATCGTCTCGTTAGGTTTGAGCCCGTATTTTTCATTGGTGATGTGAAAGTAGATCCCCTCTTGTCTGGTAGCGTTCCAAAAGCTTCGTAGGATCTCTTCTCGATATTCTACGAACGATCTGGGCTTAAACTCGATCGTTCGCCACCAATCTCTAGCTGGCCCTTGCAGGTATGTGCTGGCAATATTGATTTTGTCTGGCTCCGGCTTTGAGGGCTCAGAAAACAGGTTCCGGGCGCTCTCCACGTGGTCCATCGGACTCTCGTTTTCACCTGCCCTGAAGATCTCAATTTTTATTTGCCTTTCGGCCCACGACTGGCTCGGTTCCCGCAGGTTTATTCTCAGTTCAAATTTCTTTTCCAACTCCTCCAGACGTTTGGCCATAATTTCTCTCGGTACGTTCTGTTGTGGCTCGATTCCTTCTACCTTTCTATTTATCGCGTCCACCTTTTGTCTTACGTCTTCCAACTCTGCCTTTGCTGTTATCACTTCAGTCTTCGTTTCTTCTATTTCGGCTTTTGCTGCACCGATCTCTATTTTTATTGAGGTAATCTCCGTCTTTACTTCGTCAATCTTTATTTCTTCCTCTTTGCTCTGGTCCTCCTCTGACTCTCCTGTGTTTCCCTTCAATAATTTTCGTATCTCCCTAATGAATTCCCCTCTCTCCTCCTTTCTCTCTTTCCTTCTTTCTTCTTCTCTGTCCTCTTCTCTCTTCCTTCTTTCTTCTTCTCTGTCCTCTTCCCTTTTCCTTCTTTCTTCTTCTCTGTACTCTTCTCTCTTCCTTCTTTCTTCCCTATCTTCCCTCATCTCTATCATCATTTGGCTCATCATTTTAAGAAGCATTTTTATTTCTGATTCAGCCTCTTCTTTAACATCTATCTTTTTGAACGTTATAGGGCTCTCCCCTGTCTCCTCCCACGCAGTATCGTTATTGCTGTCCATTTATGATTTAATAAAGGAAAAAATTTTTCTTTTTTTTTTTTTTTTATGATAAGAAGTGATTAATCGACGTCCGCGCCCCCATCTCCCGCTATGTTTTTTTTTTCTTTTTATTTCGTATCGGCTCCAAGTGTTTTATTAAAAGATTTGCGATATTGTGAATCGCTGTATTTTGTTCCGTTTGTTATTTTCCTTTTCTCCCTTTTCCTTCCCTTTCTATTCGTCCAAACTTTCGTTTACGTGAAAAAAAAAAAAAATTCCTTCCTCTTTTCAGTTTTGCGTCTTTCACGAGGTTCGGCCGCTTTTGGCTAATGTCTTGATTTGCTTCTCTCCGAAACATTATTTATATTAGCCTCACGTTTGGAAGCGCCATTTATCTACCGTCCCCTTATATCCCCTTTGCACCGGCTCCCTATTAAACCGTTCCTAAAAGGGATTGTGAGCTCCAAAACAAACATGATACAGCGTAAAGATTTATTTATTTTTTCTTATATCAATAGTTGTTCATTATCAACACAAGAGGGCGCCAGATACGATGATTTGATTCATAATTTAATTTCTCGCATCACCTTACGTCATATCAAAACGATTTTGAAGTCTAATCCCTGCCCATAAGCTCAAACTCCCAGCATGGACCAATAGGGGTCACTCAGGGTCGCGATGTGATTGCCTTCAAGACTCTTATTCTGGCAAATGACACAATATTAACCAATGGATAAGAAGATCGGTTGATTAACAGATCGGTCCAAGCATTGGACGGGATCATTGGTTATTTATAACTAATACGAATGTTCGGTTGAGGCATCATTAGAATAAACAACTAGACGCTTATAACATTATCCCCCCCTTTATCATACAATCCAATAGAATTATTTATACTAGCTCTATTGACATTTACTTATATTTATTAATAATAGGCCCTCCCAACTCTTAAACCTATGTTAACTACATAATAAGCAAACATCGTGACTTACGGCACGATGTTTATGAATGAAACTTAAAAGAGATAAAAAAAAAAAAACATAAGAAAGACAAATTTAAAAGTAAAATAATTAATTGCATGAATAAATGCTAACAATAATAATAACTTCAAAAAAAAAAAAAAATTTAATTATAGAAAATGATTTGAGGAATGCTCGACTAGTTTAAATAAATAAAAAAAATTTATTGATTATAAAAAAAATGAAACATTGATTAATAGCTTTATTTGCACGCACATACGCGCATTCTCGCACTCGCACAGAAAAGAACATATTATGCATAATAAACATGGCTGATAAAATATATTTCCTCTTATTACATTTTGAAAGTAGGTGTGTGTTATAGTTTATCTGCGAAAGAAAATAATAATTAGGATCAAAGTTCATAACTGGAAAAGTCCTAAGATTTAAATATGATGGACTATGTAGCATCTGATATTTTTTATTTACGAAAGTTGAGATTAAAATAATAAGATTTAATATATGAGAGATTACGGATCATTTTATATTTGATTTACGAAAGTCGAATTTAATTAATTATGAGATTGCCTTTTAAGTTTACGTAAAGAATGAATGGAAGCATTATAAAAAAAAATGTTTACCTAGGATTTTGCTTAGTCTTCTGCTGCTTCTAATTTGGTGAGGGTTCGAACCTGATAGATGATGTTTCCATAATACATGGTTATTCATTTCACATAAGTTCAGCGTAGTATGTTTGGACGATTCTTGTATATTAAACGGAACAACGTCCTTAGACTGATTGGAGCACTATGTTCGGACGGTATTGTTGTTGATCATTCATAGCTGTGGAGATGTTCTGGCGGTGGAGCGTCGGTCAATCACTGAAGGGTTTTCTAGCCCATCATGACGATCGACGCTCTAAATGTTAATTTCACAGTGATCATATTGGATAAACCGGATAGCAAAAAAAGAAAAGTTCTAGTTGTAGCTTCCGGAGGAATTTAAAAAAAACTATAAGCAGAAAAAAGTGTAAAAAGAAAAATGTAAAAAGTCTCTTTTTTTAGATTTAGATTCATATTTATATGGGTTGGTTATTATCTGAGGATCGAATCTCCACCCAGAGTTCAATGTTCTTTGAGTTGTCGTTGGGGTCCGTGTCCTACGTAATGTCCACTCAATCCATATGCTTGAGGCAATCTTAGGTTTATGCAATCTCATATTACAATCTCAGTTAGAAAAAATTCATACTTATTCACACCTTTTATGCATACATGTGTGCGTGTTTTAAGAGAACAATTTAACTTACATTAGTTTAAAAGTCGAGCATTTAATCTGTCTCAAAATCACTTCTATAAGCTTTTAACTTTCACTACAGTTATAATCTAAAACAAACCCCTTTTAATTACCCCCGCGGCATATACAAGTAGAAATCACTTATTGAGATTTAAAATGGCATATTAGTAGTACTTTATATTTTATTTTATTTTTTTTTTTTTTAGAGAATATTATTATAATAGATTATATGAAAGCCTTAACTATTTAATCAGAAATATTAACATTTTATTTTACAGTGTATTTTATAACGCATTGAAAGAAAACTACATTTATTTTTTATCATAAGTTGAAAGTGAAAGAAGAAAAAAAATATAGAGTGTTTACATTGCTCGTGTGTGTGCGTATATACCTGTACCGACTTTGTCTCGGTACATATCCCCGCGATCCGTCTAAAATTAAAATGAGAGGCTTGGCATTTTAATTTTCACCATAAAATTCCTTATTTTTGACCCCGCTTCGTGTGATTTTTAATCATTTATTTTAGCCGACTATCCTACAGTTCAACTCCCCCTCATATAAAGAAACGAAGTGGCAGGTCATGTGGTCAGGCTCGGATTGACACTTGACGTTTGCGAACTAAACTCAAAAAAAAAATTCTTTTTTCCTCCTTTTTTTTTCTTTACGAAGAGCGGGCGTGCCATAATTGGAGATATCTTGCCCAGTCTGGTACAGGCACCCCGGGTGGAAGGTTGGCATGGGGATGGACCTTTCCGAAGTCCCGCGATGCAAGGTTACGAACATATAGGCATTCTCTTACGGTCTATCTAATGGAAGGCAGGAGGATGGTCATTTCCGAAGTCCCCTCTGCAAAATACGACAACATTTACGAGGTAGCGAATAATCTGAGTTATAGAACCATAAGCATTCAAAATATCCGAGCTCTGTACCTCCTAGCACAATAGGAAATATTGAGGGAAGGAACAATAATAGCGCACTCTCGCGATCCGGCTTTTCTTTCTTTCTTTAGGCGGCATCCGCTTCCTTTCTCCGCGTGTTTTCGAGCAACATATATTTTAGTCGAAGGCGGCGACGTTCTTTTTTTTTTTTCCCCTTCTTCCCTTTTTTCTTTTTTTTCCGTGTTTAGTTATCTGCGGTCTGCTTTGGTTTAAAATAATGTTTTATCAACCCCCCTTCCCCCCTTGTTATTGTATGATGCGATGCGATGTGTAAGTCCTTTCTGGTCCGAGGTCATTTTCCTTCAGTTACCGTTGTTTATAAAGCGTGCTCCGGTAATCGTATTCCTGTGGCAAATCCGTGTTCGTCAACGTGTTTTTAGACTAATTTTTCATCAGTATCGATCTGGTGGTAGCTTTCTTCTATATGGTTCCTGTCCCGGCCTCTCTATATGCCTTTCCCGTCCTTCCGCTCGCTCGAACTTGGCTATGGCATCCCCCATCTTGTGGATGCCCCCGTCATCCCTGCTTAGCATCATCTGCCTGATGTCTGTTGGCATGTTGTGTCTAATGGTCGAGATGATTTGCTCCTCCGTCATGTGATATGCCGGTAGCTGCTGGAGGCCGGCCACCTGCCTGTAATAGAACTGCGTTATCGTCTCGTTAGGTTTGAGCCCGTATTTTTCATTGGTGATGTGAAAGTAGATCCCCTCTTGTCTGGTAGCGTTCCAAAAGCTTCGTAGGATCTCTTCTCGATATTCTACGAACGATCTGGGCTTAAACTCGATCGTTCGCCACCAATCTCTAGCTGGCCCTTGCAGGTATGTGCTGGCAATATTGATTTTGTCTGGCTCCGGCTTTGAGGGCTCAGAAAACAGGTTCCGGGCGCTCTCCACGTGGTCCATCGGACTCTCGTTTTCACCTGCCCTGAAGATCTCAATTTTTATTTGCCTTTCGGCCCACGACTGGCTCGGTTCCCGCAGGTTTATTCTCAGTTCAAATTTCTTTTCCAACTCCTCCAGACGTTTGGCCATAATTTCTCTCGGTACGTTCTGTTGTGGCTCGATTCCTTCTACCTTTCTATTTATCGCGTCCACCTTTTGTCTTACGTCTTCCAACTCTGCCTTTGCTGTTATCACTTCAGTCTTCGTTTCTTCTATTTCGGCTTTTGCTGCACCGATCTCTATTTTTATTGAGGTAATCTCCGTCTTTACTTCGTCAATCTTTATTTCTTCCTCTTTGCTCTGGTCCTCCTCTGACTCTCCTGTGTTTCCCTTCAATAATTTTCGTATCTCCCTAATGAATTCCCCTCTCTCCTCCTTTCTCTCTTTCCTTCTTTCTTCTTCTCTGTCCTCTTCTCTCTTCCTTCTTTCTTCTTCTCTGTCCTCTTCCCTTTTCCTTCTTTCTTCTTCTCTGTACTCTTCTCTCTTCCTTCTTTCTTCCCTATCTTCCCTCATCTCTATCATCATTTGGCTCATCATTTTAAGAAGCATTTTTATTTCTGATTCAGCCTCTTCTTTAACATCTATCTTTTTGAACGTTATAGGGCTCTCCCCTGTCTCCTCCCACGCAGTATCGTTATTGCTGTCCATTTATGATTTAATAAAGGAAAAAAATTTTTTTTTATTTTTTTTTTTTTATGATAAGAAGTGATTAATCGACGTCCGTGCCCCCATCTCCCGCTATGTTTTTTCTTTTTTTTATTTTTATTTATTTCGTTCCGGCTCCAAGTGTTTTATTAAAAGATTTGCGATATTGTGAATCGCTGTATTTTGTTCCGTTTGTTATTTTCCTTTTCTCCCTTTTCCTTCCCTTTCCATTCGTCCAAACTTTCGTTTACGTGAAAAAAAAAAGATTCCTTCCTCTTTTCAGTTTTGCGTCTTTCACGAGGTTCGGCCGCTTTTGGCTAATGTCTTGATTTGCTTCTCTCCGAAACATTATTTATATTAGCCTCACGTTTGGAAGATCGGTTGATTAACAGATCGGTCCAAGCATTGGACGGGATCATTGGTTATTTATAACTAATACGAATGTTCGGTTGAGGCATCATTAGAATAAACAACTAGACGCTTATAACATTATCTTCCCCTTTATCATACAATCCAATAGAATTATTTATACTAGCTCTATTGACATTTACTTATATTTATCAATAATAGGCCCTCCCAACTCTTAAACCTATGTTAACTACATAATAAGCAAACATCGTGACTTACGGCACGATGTTTATGAATGAAACTTAAAAGAGATAAAAAAAAAACAAAAAAAAACATAAGAAAGACAAATTTAAAAGTAAAATAATTAATTGCATGAATAAATGCTAACAATAATAATAACTTCAAAAAAAAAAAAATTTAATTATAGAAAATGATTTGAGGAATGCTCGACTAGTTTAAATAAATAAAAAAAATTTATTGATTATAAAAAAATGAAACATTGATTAATAGCTTTATTTGCACGCACATACGCGCATTCTCGCACTTGCACAGAAAAGAACATATTATGCATAATAAACATGGCTGATAAAATATATTTCCTCTTATTACATTTTGAAAGTAGGTGTGTGTTATAGTTTATCTGCGAAAGAAAATAATAATTCGGATCAAAGTTCATAACTGGAAAAGTCCTAAGATTTAAATATGATGGACTATGTAGCATCTGATATTTTTATTTACGAAAGTTGAGATTAAAATAATAAGATTTAATATATGAGAGATTACGGATCATTTTATATTTGATTTACGAAAGTCGAATTTAATTAATTATGAGATTGCCTTTTAAGTTTACGTAAAGAATGAATGGAAGCATTATAAAAAAAATGTTTACCTAGGATTTTGCTTAGTCTTCTGCTGCTTCTAATTTGGTGAGGGTTCGAACCTGATAGATGAGGTTTCCATAATACATGGTTATTCATTTCACATAAGTTCAGCGTAGTATGTTTGGACGATTCTTGTATATTAAACGGAACAACGTCCTTAGACTGATTGGAGCACTATGTTCGGACGGTATTGTTGTTGATCATTCATAGCTGTGGAGATGTTCTGGCGGCGGAGCGTCGGTCAATCACTGAAGGGTTTTCTAGCCCATCATGACGATCGACGCTCTAAATGTTAATTTCACAGTGATCATATTGGATAAACCGGATAGCAAAAAAAGAAAAGTTCTAGTTGTAGCTTCCGGAGGAATTTAAAAAAAACTATAAGCAGAAAAAAGTGTAAAAAGAAAAAGTGTAAAAAGAAAAATGTAAAAAGACTCTTTCTTTAGATTTAGATTCATATTTATATGGGTTGGTTATTATCTGAGGATCGAATCTCCACCCAGAGTTCAATGTTCTTTGAGTTGTCGTTGGGGTCCGTGTCCTACGTAATGTCCACTCAATCCATATGCTTGAGGCAATCTTAGGTTTATGCAATCTCATATTACAATCTCAGTTAGAAAAAATTCATACTTATTCACACCTTTTATGCATACATGTGTGCGTGTTTTAAGAGAACAATTTAACTTACATTAGTTTAAAAGTCGAGCATTTAATCTGTCTCAAAATCACTTCTATAAGCTTTTAACTTTCACTACAGTTATAATCTAAAACAAACCCCTTTTAATTACCCCCGCGGCATATACAAGTAGAAATCACTTATTGAGATTTAAAATGGCATATTAGTAGTACTTTATATTTTATTTTATTTTTTTTTTTCTTTTTAGAGAATATTATTATAATAGATTATATGAAAGCCTTAACTATTTAATCAGAAATATTAACATTTTATTTTACAGTGTATTTTATAACGCATTGAAAGAAAACTACATTTATTTTTTATCATAAGTTGAAAGTGAAAGAAGAGAAAAAAATATAGAGTGTTTACATTGCTCGTGTGTGTGCGTATATACCTGTACCGACTTTGTCTCGGTACAATATATATATATATTATATGTGTTGCTTCAAAACATATTCATATTTATACTCCTACATCAATTTTTACAAGCCATAATTCATTTATAAATAATTTTCTCTATATATTTTTTTCTATATATCTTTTTTAAGAACTATATTTTTACCATTGTCTTCCTATTCCCAAAATCCCTATTAAATGTTAGTTTATCTTTCTTATTAGTATTGCTTCTTTTATTTTCTTTCTTTAATATTGTCTGTATGGAACATCAATTTTATTGAACTTTGTGTAAATTTGTGTCCTGTTTTATATATATATCAGTGAATTATTATCTGATAGAATTTTTAGTTTTTCTCATATTTTTATCAATCCCTCTATCTAAACGTTGTTTGCATTTTATTATATGTATTCCATTAATTATTCTCTGATTATCTTTATTATATCCTATGTATTTGTTATTTATTAAATTTAATAGGTTTTCCCCTTTTTTATTAACTATTTTTTATCAATTATTTTTTACTTATCCTATACTCTATTTTTTTAATACTTTTAATTATATGTATAGGAAATCACTCTTTTTAACTCATTGATTATTAAATCTTTTTGTTTAATGTAGCCTTCCTTTTTATTTAACAATATATTGCAGCCCTGAATACTTTTGAATGTATAAAACTAATTTTGTATTTCCTGTCGATGTTAGAGAACCAACTTGTTATATTATTACCAATATAGTTTTTCTTATAAATACCATTTTTTATCTATCAATTTTTTATTTTTTTTTAAAAAAGAGACTTTATTGAGTATAAAATGTTTTACAAGATAAATATTGATTTATATAGTGTAATATGGAGATTTGAAATGACACATTGATTTTTTTTTGTCCATAGCATTTCCAGAAATTGATCAGCCCATGGAAACTCAAATCATTAATTCATGAGAAGATTAACCATTAAAGACAAATGAATGTTACAATTATAAATTATTTGTAAAGTCTAGAGTTTAAATATGAGTAGCATTTTAGGAGTACAATATTGAGAAATCCAATTTGCGATAGATAAGTTGAGAATAGGAGAACACTTGGGAGATAACAATATTGGAAATAATAATTTAAAATAGGGTGAATTATTTGCAATTAAAATCATTCCGCCAAACTGCAGCTTATTTTGCAATAATACTGGGATAAAATTGTTTATAACAATAACACTTAAATAAACCGCTATGAATAGCGTTTTTTTCTTTCATGTGAATGAAAAAATCAACGTTGGTAATGATTCCCACAGCACTCTCATCCAAACCCTCCCCCTATATCCAGATATGCAATTTCATTATTTTCTTTCATTTCAACTGTAAATTTTATATTCCCTTCTACCGTGTTAATATCATTAATAAACTAGTTTATTTGTCTTTGTCTTATTAAAAATCATCAAATAATCATCTACATATTTGTTAAAAACAAAAGAGCATTTTTATTTTTTATTATATTTTTATCAAACTCATTCAGATAAATATTGCTTAAAATTGCCTTTAGAGCTCCTCCCATTAATAATCCTTTTTTCTTATAAAATTTCCTATTATATTCAAAAGTTATATCCTTACAACATAATTTCATTAAATCTACCAATATATGAATAGGTAATTTTATTTTTTTATTTTTAATATACTTTCCTATAGCTAAATTTATTGCTTTCTCTACATTTAAATTATTGATATAATACCCATTTTTATAAATGTTAAATTTCTGTATTCATATTTTTTAAATATGTCATTAATTTCATTTATTAAAATTTTATTATTTTTAATTTTAGAATTTTTATACTCTTTAGCATATTTTTTAAAAATTTCATTCGATAACCATTTTGAAACTTTTTCTAAAGTAAGATCTCTTACAATCAATAATTGATATATTTTCTTTCTTAAGTTTTGGAGTCCCATATATTCTATCTGTTCTACATTCTTTACTCACTATTTTCTTAAATGTTGACTTGTCTATTAAACTCTCTTTATAAATATATTTAATTAACATTTTTATTTTTTTAAGTCACTGTCTTTTTTTGTAACTGTTTCAAATACCTTATTATTCAACATAACCTTCATTTTTTCTAAATAATCCTTTTTATCTAATATCACTAATTTATCTCCTTTATCTGGTTTTAGGAAAACCACTTCTTCATACTTAGATTTAATTTTTCTGACTTCTTTTCCTTTCTTTTAATTATTTATTTTTTTTATATCCTCCTTACTTCTATTTTAAAATTATTATTATTATTTCATTATTTATCAATTTTGTAATATCTTTATCATCATAATAATGGATTCCATTTTTTTTTCTACAAAATCTTATTTTTTCCATTGTTGCTTCTATCTCTGCAACATCTTTTTAATGTCATTTCCAATTGGCACATATTTAATTCCTTTATTCAATATATTTTTTTCTTCTTCTGTAAAATATATTTTTGAAAGATTCTGGATATCGTCCATTTTGTCATCTGTTACAATGCATTGCTTTATTTTCTGTTCTTTATGAATATTTTTAATTTTTTAACATGTCTCTAATTTATAATAGTTATTTTTATTTCGCATAAGTTTCTAAATTTATCTTCTTTACCCTATATTATTTTATTCCTCAATATGAATTCTATATTATTAGATTTTTTATATAAATCTTTTTTTATATAACAACTTCTAACGTATTTCTTTAAGACATGTTTTTTTCATATTCTTTATAAATATTTCATTATCAGTTAGTGTTTTTTTTAATTTTTTCATCTTAATGAATTTAGGTGTCATATTATTATCAACACATTTTTTTAGATATATTATTATTTTTATATAATTTTATTATACTATTCAATCCCACATTCATTAAAGTTACTTCTTTCATACATATTTTTCTTTTAAATAATCGAAGAAATTCTTAATACTTTCTATTTGTTCCATTGTCATCCATAAACTTAACTGCATAATGTCAAAAATATACATGTGTATCCTAAGTTATCCAAATGCTTCAGAAATATTACCAAATTCACCACTTCCTTTATTTTGCTGTAATATATTATAACGTTTTCCGTCTTGCTAGGCCTCTATACGCATTATAAATGCGCAAGTTGATCAAGTTATATAAAGGAAAAATAAATGTTTCATTTATTTTAATTCAAAAAAAAGAATGTTCCATTATTATTCTAAAAACATAACTATCTTTCCTGATCAACTCGGCCTAGTACTTGTTACGAATTGTGCTATCGACAAAATCAGCTTTTAATTTATTTAATATGGGCGCCAGGATTCAAAAGAGTCTGCTAAAATCTATTGCCAGCACATCTCGCAAGTTGTAAATAAAAAAAAAAGAAAAGATTTTTATTTTTTTAAGAATCGGTAATTCTACAGTAAACTAAAATTATCTTTTAAATATTATTTTTCCTGGAACTTATAACATATTGGCAAAGGTAAATTACGTTTTTAATTCTTATTAAACTAATAATAAATTTAATAATAAAAACTAATAAATATTATAGAATAACGTACAAATGAAAATTGGTATTAGAAATATTTTTATTCTAATAGATTAAAAATGATTAAAGGAAATTATTAATCAAATAAATTGGAGAGAACACATTAATTCAGACGTGAAACATTAATAAAAAAAAATAACAGTTAAACAATTAAAAAGTTCTTGGTTAAATAAGAGTCTCTTGATCAATTAAATTAAAGTCTCTATCGGGATCCTATTATACATATATTTTTAAGAATTGTTTGCAAATGCTTAAATTTGTCACAATCAGGAATTATGAAGCATAACTTACCGGTAAGTTTAGTGAATTCACGATGTTTGTAGATAACTATGCATAGTTTTTCGGGGTTAAAATGAGTTCACAGCCATTGATTATTAGTTGATCTTGTGGTCCATTCTCCTAGTCGGTCATGAAGGCTTTTCTGGTGTATATCTTCAGGCACAATGCCCGCAGAAGCTCTGGTTCACTCCGACATGCTGAATTATTTCAGCGTAGAATGATCCTAGATATATTATGGTTATCTAGGACTAACTAGAGAAACAAACGAAACAAGACGTTCTTCAAACTGGTCTCTGCCTTTTATACTAGAGGCCCAGTTTTCATACTTCTGCGCATGCTATTATCATGGCATTTTTGGTTCATAATCTTGTACGGTCTTTACTCATTTTTCAATTACAAAGTTCTCATTTTTTAGCGAATCTTTTGGCCATCTTTAATTCCTTAATTAGCTAAAATATTTTTCTTTTAGCTTATCTTTTTTTTTTTTTACTTTTGGAATTCTTTTGTTCTCTCCAATTCTACTTTTATTTCTAATTACATAAAAAAAAATACGAAAGAATAATTTAACTTTCATTGTACGTTTTTCTTTTTAAAAAAATAAATTATAGTCAAAAAAAATATCTAAATTTACTTTTATTTTTTAGCTTTTACCAAATGCCAATATATTTGCACCGTATATAAATAAACGGTACAATATTATATAATTGTAATTTATCTACCACTTTGAACACTTTTTAGCAAAAACCTTTTATTGTATCTATCTACACAATCTTATGTTTCAACTGTCCTGCAGTCTTCTTCAGAGCTATGATATAATGCACAACATAAAATAACATACATAATTATATAATGTAACAGTAGCTGGGTTCGAATACAGGTGCTAAAGTAAGTAAAGGGTAAAAATAGTTACAAAGAGTGTTAATTATGATTATTATTACGAATTAAATAGATAGATGTGAGAAAATTTATAAATAGACATTCGAACCCTGTTACAAAAGAGTATGAATGGAATACGTTAATCTTGTAAAGGCATGAATGTATATATTTATTATATGTATTATTGTGATGTGTGTAGAATTAATTACTAACAGATTTGTATGTGAGCATGAAGAGAAACGGTTATGTGCGGAGTTGTATTTTTTTTAATTTGTTTTATATAGATATTTTGTTGTTTATTAATTTCATAAGCTATAGTGTAACAAAAACCCCTCCTCACTATATAGAATAAATTCACCTATTACACCTATGACACAGAAAACATGTGCCTATGTATGTATATTTAACTAAAACGGTTTTGACTTAATTATTGTTGATCAAAATGTCTTCTGAATTCGTTCTCATTAACTGTAATATATTTCCAATGTGTATTTATCGTCATCCATAGGACTCCAAGTGCCAATCTTATACGAATATAAGAATTACACAAAGTGAATATATTACCAACAAGAACACTATCTTAAGGAATGTGAGAGAGGTTTTTGACCATCAGCTAGCTCTGTCTCATGGTCGGGTGACGTTAATGCCGGGAGTAGATGCGAATGGGGTTAAGAGTTTTGAAACATAAAAAAAATATATACAAAGAAAATATCACAATAAGATTTCTAGAGTTACACTATCAAATCAGATTTTATTTAAATACTTCCAACGACCATTATTATTCTTTTGATCTTTAAGATAAAACAAATATAATTCAACCCTTTTAAATATAATTATAATTAATACTTTGTGATTTTGATATGCACACATGCACCGTTCTTTCCAATATGTTTATTACAAATAAATCAAGTAGCAAAAGTCGATAGAAAGAGTTTATTCCATGTGACCTCCTATACTAATTGCACTATTCATGTCCGCAAAAAATAAGAATTTTAAGAAAGTTTCTGTATTAAGTTGATTAGATTGTCATGTTCACTTATGATAAACTGTCAACAATTCCTTCTCATAAAAAAAATCAATACATAAAGTTCTTTACCTGTATTTTCCTGGGGAATTTGTGGAGGAATATTTCTTTCTGAGAGTTACGGTCATCGCAGGTAATAAACACGAAATTCAGTACGAGGATTTCTGATCTTTGTCAGATGCTCCTGGGAAATGGGAAGGCCTCCTTTGAGGAAGTAACCGAACTATTAAATGCTATAGACATGAGCACGCAGAACTATGAAGAACCATCAGATAGGGAAAATGTCGAGAACACCCAAATGACGAAGATGAGTGAAGAAGTTAGACATCTGAGGTGGATCCAAAAGAGTTACCAAAGAGAAGATAATGAGACATCACCACATTGATATTACAGAAAGGAAGACTGTTGGGCAACACCAAGGCCATACGGTGAACAGGAGAAAAGTTCATGTCCCCCATCATATAATTCCCCATTCAACCATTTGGTCAATCTGATTTTGAATTTCTACTTTGTACTGGTAAGGGATAGAATAACTTTTACATTAGAATGGACCATAGTCTTTCAAGTGTATCCTATGAACATAGCCTTTTATAGTACTAAGTTTTTTAGAAAATATACATCCTTCTATCAACAGAGCAATTGCATAAAATGTTCCTATAGAACTAGGATTTAGTTCAGTAGATTCACAAATATTTTCTTGTAAATCCACCTCTGTAGATTCTTTCTGGATGGTTAGTAAATCAAAATTTTTAATGTTAACCTCCCTATTAAATTTATACTTTTCCCTATTTAAAACTAATTCTTGATTAATATAAATAATAATATCCCTGAACCAATTTATGAAATCCGATCCTATTATAACTTCATAAACAAGTCTGGCCATAATCACAAATATTTGTTTTATTTTAATTGATTGAATTTGAATATCCAACCATATCTGTTGAGCAAACAACTTGACTTTATGATCATTAGCCATAGTAACTTGAGTTTGCCTCAATAGTAACATGGATACTTCTACATTTAATTCTCCAATTTTAAAATATAATTTTTTCCAATATAATGGACACTTGACTTCCTGAATCCAATAAGCCTTAGCTAATATACCTTGTACAATAATGTCAGTTTCATGACAAATATTAATATCATAATTTTCTATTGCCCCATCATATTCTTCATCGTCAAATTCAAAATTCAATGATGTTAAGTAGTTTAAAATATTATTGCTCCCCAAATCTAAAGGACTGGTCTTTTCACAAGAGTGTTCTGTGATGTGCTGACAGTGTAGCTTTCTGTGCACATACCTCTTTTTCTATTTTATTATAATCTTTATGGGGATTTCCATAAATTTTTATGTGTTGTAAACCATTATAATTTATTCATATTTCTATCAGATTTGGATATTCTAGTTCTACCACCTCTCCTATCATTATTAAACCTAACCTGAGAAACATTGTATGACTACCTTTATTATGTTTAGACATGTTTTCTATAGGTCCCTCATTTGTCTCAAGTGCCATAGATATCTCAGATACTTCTTCCACAGTATGCCTGTCAGCAACTGTTAAGGTCTGCTCAATGTGTCTAGCAAGTTCCTTCTGATTATTCTAATTATCTAGTTTTCCAATAAAGGAAAAGTGGTCAGCATTTTTAATTTAGCTGCCTGCATTCAGGAAAACTGGGTGTAATGTCTTTTATTTGGACTATACCTATCTTGAGAAATCTTATACATCAAATTGTCCTGCTTATCTTCTCCCCAAAAACCATTTTAAAAAGACATATTTGAAATCTCGATAAGTCTCAGGTTCCACCAATCCTTAGCAAACATGCTAAGATGGTTACTGGCTATTTATGGGTTCTCCACCTCATTTAAGTGACTTAATGCAAATAATTATTCTAGGCCACCTAAATCTTCAACAAGGTTTTCATCATATTCCCCTTTATAAACTTTTCTATATTACTGTTTATTCTTTCCTCCCTTATTTTTTTCCAGACCATAAATCTGTTCATTATCACTTCCACCAAATGATATCATCTCATTTTTGCATTTATTTACTGAAAACACATTATCATCAGTTTTACCTACATGTTCATCAGTAACTTTAGCAGAAGTATTTTTTATCCCTATTATTCTATCCTTTAACATTAATGATGTTTTATTATCTATAATCTTTTCTTGTTTCTCAAATCATTTATGGCTTGTTCTAATGCTTTATTATTTTCTATTTTAACAGACATATCCTCTTGTCTTATTACTACTATTCAGAAACAATTGATAATCATCCAACTTATTTCTTATATCATCTAAGTCTTCTGGTTTTATTTGTTTAATGTTATTCACTTTTTCTTGCCTACCTTTTGCAACCTTTTCATTTCATTTTCAGTTTTATTTTGTTTTTTACTTATCTCTTTATATTATAATTTCATATGTTTCTGAACATCTATTATTTCTATTTTAATATTATTTACTTCTAGTTTTAGCTCTTCATGATTACCTTTACATGCTTCCTCCATCTTTATATATCTTGTTTGCAATTTGTGATATGCTTCTTTAAATGTCTTCATTTCATTGTCCAACCATATCAAATTTAACCTCTAAATCTTTTTAAGATTTGTTAAATTGATCTCTAGGTTCATTAAATCTACCATCACACTTTTCACCAGATTCTTTTAGTTTCACATCTAAATTATATCTAAGTTTTTCTAATCCTCACTTGTAGCATTAATTTCTATCTTACATAATTCAAATTTATAATCCATATCCTCTTTTTATTCCTGATTCCAATTAGTCATTTCTCTTCTTAACTCATTATTCCCAACATCAGTCTTATTATTAATAACTTCTAATTTATTATCCATAGCTTCTCTAAATTCTTTATTTTCTCTTCTCTGACTATCAAATTTATTAACCAATAATCTCAACTGGCTTCCTAATCAGCCTTCAGGTTCTATCAATGTTTTCTTACTCTTACTTTCCATAATTGATTGTTTGTCTTTCAAAACAAATACTTCTATTTTAGAATAAATAGCTTATAAAATTATATCAGATTATTTCATTTTTGAATAGTAATATATTTATCGATTGACTTTTTGAACCACTGAGTTTCATAAGAGAGCAACAATGATATCATTTATTCTATAACAGTCAAAACATTCTTTTACTATTTCCTTATTTGAATAAACCCAACGAAATTTGTTTGATTACATTTTATAAAATATTACTGCCATACAATTATAATCCTCTATTCTCTTTCAATTATGAATATGTACATATATAAGACTTCTAATCTCAATCGCTTTAGTTTCTAATCAGGCCCCATGATGGAGCTAATTGTAATTAACTGCTGGAGTGGACTTCTACACAGGATTATTTAAATCATAAGCATATAACCCTTTTAATATTCTTTACCTATGACATTTAATTTGAATTAAGAGTAGAGTTACCTCCCAACCCTAATCAGAATATCAAATCCATCCATAATACTTCTATTACCCTGATAACAAAATTGAACACTAATCTAGCTCAGCCTTCCTATAAACTATTCATTTGCAAAATAACAAGAAATCTTATTTATGGGAGATTTATATATCTATTCAACAACTAAACAAACAGTGCAAAACTTCTAAAAAAGTATGTAATAGGTTTTATTAATTGACCATTATAAAATGTTCTAATAAATAGCAAACATTAACACACCAAATTGCTATAATTTAAACTATTTGATTCATTCAATATAAATCATGACTTAGATAATTATAGAACTTTGGTCTTCCATTAAATAAAGAATAAGTCATTAAGACAACATTTAACAAATAAGAATGCATTGCCACTAATAAATATATTAGAGCACGTATAATATTTAACAATAATAATAATAGGATTTTACTGCTTATAAATGGTTTTAAAATATTTTATAATTCATCTAAAATTTTAATTTCCATTTCTATTCTGCCTGTTATATAATAATCAAAGTAATCATAATGAATCCCGAATTTACTATTATAAATACATAGTATATGATAATATAATTATGCTATATAAAATTGATATAATGAAAATAACATATTATAATATCTCGTCTTAACCTATTGCAACTGAAATATGTTCATGATTATATATATATATATAGATTTGCGAAACTCTATAAATTAATAACTGCTTTAAATCTTTTAAATTTAACATAAGTTTTTTTTACAAATATACATATAATTAATTAGACTGCATTTTAACAATAAACATATAATTATACTAGAACGTATATTGTCTTGAACTTGGCATTTCAACTTTAATAATATTTAATATGCTATTTTATGTGTTTTTATGAATCACAAAGGAAAATGCAGTTATACACAGATCAAAATAATACATTTCAAGAATGGGAGAAAGTTTTTTTATTAATTATAATAAATCAATATAATGTAACCTTCCCTTCCAGTCTTCAATACCTCTAATCATATCTTCTTTACTCTCTGATTCTAACTCAATAATAAACAATCAAGCATAACAACAATAAAGTATAAGGTTCTCTATGGGCTTGAAACTTGCACTACATCAAAACATAAGATAGATTTTAGGGACAATTACATCATAGAGGTTTTAACATTGAGAAATATATAAAATACATTCCACAATGGCATTGCTATTGTGAAAATTCTCCTGCTACCATCCGATTATAATCATTAGGAAAATCCCCACAACAAACAATGACTAACATAATATTTCATTTTAATAATGATTTAACTACTCTTCTATAATTTAGGAAATTCAAACTAATAATAATAAAACAAAATTACCTTTAATTAAAAAAATTAATGCTATCCTATAAATATCTCAGGGATCATAATTATTCTATTTTAAAATACAATATAATAATTATATTGATAATTAAATAATTGAATCTCAAGAGGGAATTTATTGGGATCCAACCATTTAAATAAAATCACACTTACTGTTACAAACCTTGCTTAACCTCCTATTTGAAAATTAATCTAACTATAATAATAAGACAAGAAAATTAATGATCACTGTCTATCCCTTATCTTCACTTAAATAATTTAAATTTACTTTCCTAAGTTTTATTCTTATACTTATACTAATAACAATTACTATAGAATATTTATTTTTATTATAATCAAAAGCTGAATTATACAATTATTACCTACAAAGTCTAATTCAATTAAATACATTTCTTAATTTCTTAGCATTCACCCATTGTAATTCGATCCTTCAGAATTATAAACCTTAAAATATATTTGTACAGTAGCTTGTACTCTGAAATAATATAATACTTCTAAATTTATGATATAAAATACATTTCAAAACTAGATTACAAAATCAGATTGTGATCTCAAAACATACTATTAATTTCTATTATATGATCTCCATTTTGTAAGACTTAAGAGTACTTTTCAAATAAATCTTCAAGATTCTTTTCTATCTAATAAAATATGAAGTATTACAAACTCTCTTTAATATAGTTATAATTTAACAGCAATTGATAATTAATGTGTCAATTATAAATTCTTAAATATAACTCTTCAGATAAAGCATGTAATCAATATATGATATGTATAATTCTATGTGGATAATGCACTTTATTGATATGTCCTTGCGATGGAAATGACTCTCAAATGCAATGAAATTACTAATACAAAATTTAAATTAATATATTCATTTATTTACAACAAACAGCTATACATATTATGTTGAATAATTCATCACAGATAGACATAATAATTATTCTATACATTTTAACATTCACCCCATATTCATTATCTAGTTCTCTAAAATAATAATTTCATTCTTATTACCATCATGTATGCTTTCATACTATTATTATACAATTTTAGAATTCATGAGTTGTCTTGTGGTTATATTCTTAGTCATTTTTCTCTACTTACCGTATATTTTGTAACTCCAGATATTTTAATAAAATTGTAACATTTAAATTGTAAAAAATTTGTATAAAAATATTGCACTATAATCTTATCAACCAAAATTATTGCTGCTGTGGTAATGTTACAATAAAAACAATATCTATAATGTATTCAAAATGAATAGTGAAATTAATGATTCTTTTTCATATAATGTATTTCATTTTATACATTCATTCTCTATCACTCACTTATATTTTCTGTTTGTCTTTGATCTCAGGTATCATTATTAATATAATAATTTATTCAGATTTTATTCAAATGTAAAGTATTTGTTTTGTATATGGTCTTACTACTTTTAAGCTAATCTGTCAAAACTTAGGAAGAAAAATTATAAAATACTTAAAATATTTAATCAACTTTCGATGCCTACTATATTCTTATTTATCCAAAAACTGCATAGATAAGAAACTGATTTTATCAAAAATACTACATCATAATAGAGGGATGAAGGTTTCCTTTATTTATGAGGTGTTATATTTTGGCAGGTAATCATTTTATTAATGATCTTACTCCAATTTTACCCTGGCTTATACAGCAAGCACTTACAATATATATTACACTACTGACTTTTCAGAAAATTCTCTCATCTCTTTCTAATAAACTATATGAGTATCACAAAGATTAATCCCATTCAACTATTTAATCAGTTCTTCAGGATGATATTTTTATATCCTATCCTTGAATTTCAATTCAATTTTCCCTACTGTGTCTTCAGCATCTATTACTATACTACCTATGGACTAATTATATAATCCAATCTTCCCATTAATTATTTTTCTATCCACAAGATCATGGTTATTTTTTTACATTAATATTCTTTTTTTTTTCCTCATAAATAACATTTCATTTTATAATATTTTTATTTTTATTTTCATAGAATCCTATAAATTTTTATTTATCATCACTAATCCATTACCTTTTGTCAAGTATACTTTATGATAATAAATTTGCAATACATCTACAACACACTCAATTTTAGAAATATATACTGGCTAAAATATAAAGTTAAAATATTATACCCCACACACACTTTCATGTTATAACTCATGTATACTCTCTTCATATCTTTTAGCATACTCTTCATTCTTTTTTTTGTAAGCGAGAATGAATATTAATAAAAGTCTCCATTGCCTATAAAAATTATTTTAATTATTGCTAACTATATACCTCGCATTGATATTTCATATCAAACAAAAAAAAATATTAATAATAAATTTAAAATTAAAAATCCTTTTCTTTTTGTTATATATATAAGCTCCATCTAGTGATCATAAAATGGAAGCTTAAAAGCAAGTTACGAAATTTATGATTTGTTTTAATTATTATATATATATATTGTACCGGACGTCAGACAGTGGTAAAGAGATATGAGACTCGAATTAGGACTGTTGAGGATGGATCCCCGAATAAGATAGAATTATTAACATAGTATATCAAAAAACAGGCAAAACTTACTATACATTTTGCCACACACATCAAGCTAGAGTAATCAAGCTTGCCTAATAGTATATCAATATAGAAAAAACCTTTTTATTTAAATAATTAACCAAAATAAAGATTCGAACTCCGGATAGGATTAAAAGATACTTTAATTTAATGTTATAAAAAAAACAATTTATTCTAAACGTACATTATTCATATAGTTCACGCTAGAATAGTTTCATTATGCTTACATCTGTGCTTATTATAGGATGTCATGCTGTTTAAAAAGAAAAAGTTACCTAATGGGTTTAAGAAGAGAAACGCTATTTTATCATACGATTAAATAATGACCAAGACAAAAGAATTCACAAGAGAGACTTTAATGTTTGAATAAATTAATATCATGTATTTAACAAACTATAATTGATGCCACTTTGATCACCCAAGAAAACTACATGTATATAACTGCGATGCCAGGTAAATTGGTCTTTGACATCCGTTACATTTATTAATTATTGAACAACAAAGTTATAAAATAGTGACGTTGAATATGTGAATATTTTCATATTCAATATGACAAACATTATATTTCAATTCTTGAATTATAAAATAAAATAAGGAGAATTCATTTACGCATGTGGGAGTCACTTGTCTAAGGAAAATAGCTTAATGCAAGCTTTTCATGACATTCTATATATAAATACAATAATGTATAACAAAAATGGTTTAGTTATATCACAGCGTTACGACTTACAGATTAGTCTTAGGCTTGATTCTAAAATATTACAATGAATGGTGGTGCAAGTGTGAGGCAGCGAACATAAAATTCGGTCCATTTTTGGCTGTGGAGACGCTTCATCATTTAAGTGAGAAAGGAGAAATGGTATGCCCATTTGTTTCATGGGCCATACCTGGAGAGGAAGGTAGGCAGGGAGATGCAATGGTCAGGTTATCTATACAGAGCTTCCGCTACTCTTTCCGAAGATGTCCTAGGGCATTTACGATGTCAGCTAAAACATATATATATATAAATGAAGATGGAGGATTCAGAGTTCCTAATTATTTTCAAATTATGACAAAGCAAATAATGATGATGGCTAACCTATGCTGATAATGCTATGAAACTATAATACATCCTTTAATGATATCAAAATAACTAATGGCCTAAATATAAAGTTTTAATCGGGTGTAATGGCATGATTTGTATACTAAACCAAATTAAATAACTGAAATATAAAACTTATTTAATGACATATGATTACATTTCCCTTCATTAAATGGGTCCCACATGCATTTGGAATCAATAAGCATTATTTAATACTATAATGCTCAAGGTGCTACATACAAATTATTATTATATTTAAAAAAAATGATGATCATTATTATTTAAAATATATGAAGTGGAATTTAAGCAAGAGCGTTTTTGAATAACATTAAATTTACACTCAATAAATATATGTGTATGGCAATATTATAATAATAATAATAATAATAATAATAATAATAATAATAATAATAATAATAATAATAATAATAATAATAATAATAATAATAATAATAATAATCTGCCTAGAAACAGAAATGATATTATTTAACTATTTCTCAACCAGCGAGCAATGACTTTAAAACAAATAATTTAAAGTAATTAAAATATCCCAGAAGCACTGGGGATTTAAAAGATTAATCTAAAATATAGGCTTGCAGAGTTGAGTTGGCTTGTGCATATAAATTACTTATAAAAGTAAATAAAATATCAAATAATTATAATAGTAAAATTTATCACACAAAATAAAATGTAAGATTTTAACTTAAATAGATATAAGAATTTACATATATATTTGATAGGATTAGAGAGAGTCTTACACACAAAGCTTAAATATAAAAAAAACATTAATTAATACTTATACGCAAGCACAGACAACTTTACATGGATATTGGACTGTTACCTCGGCATACTCTGGGTCAATGGCTGGATAATTTGCTCTCTGAGCTTCAGTTTAGGATAATCAGCTTGGTGGTCAGCAATCTTGATCATTATTACTTCTTCATTGGTGACAGCATTCTTCCATGCCCGAAGTTTCATGGCAGCATTTCAGAGACAGTCCCTGAGAAGCACGGGGGAAAGATGATTCAAATCCTACTCAGCTGGCATTTTATTTCGCTATATAAATGGTATAAGAAAAGTAGAACAGCAAAAAGCAAAATAACACAAAAAGCAAACAAAAGAAAGCAAAAAGCAAGAAAAACCCTTTATCTCCAATCTACCCTATTTATATCATTCCCAACTATGACAGGAATGCCTTAGTTCATTTGCCCAGAGACATATAAGCAATTAACAAATTACAGCCATTTTTAATTAAAAACAAGACATAAAACGATGATAATATTCAAAACACATCCCAGCTCAAAAGAATTTAAATTAATATAAATGAAACAAAAATATTTCATTAATGAAATTTTTTAGTTAAAATAAAAATGACTTTGATAAGAAAACAGTATATCAATTAACGAAAGACGAGCTTTTAAAATAAATTAGTGAAGCAAAACTTCACAATGGATTAATTTGAACCTGCCATCTTGGTTATATCTTCCTTTTTAAATTTTTACAAAATTGATATTAAAAGCAAATAAATTTTTACAAATGACAAACTTTATGTGATTAAACAAGTTCTCTTTTTTTTTTTTTTTACAAAAAAAAAAAAACACACTTAAAATATTCAAAAGTATCAAAATAACAGAATCAAAAATTATATATATATATATGTGTGTGTCATAATAGCTTGTAATAAATATATTGTAACCATCAACATTAATCAAGCCTAATACCTTGATGTCAGAGAACTACTATAATCAGACCCACCTTACTATAACCTAATAGACTGAAGGGACGTACCGATGCCTACCACATTGGCGCCAAGAACTGTAATAGAATTCTTTGTAACCAATGGCTTTAATCATTGGGCAGCCAACAACTGTATCCATCAATCTTCTAACTGAATGCTCCAATCATTGTGGTGCCAAGAGCTATAACCAAAAGCATAGCATGTCATCTATATTATGCACTGAAGACTATAACCGAAATCTGGAGCAAATTACAATAAACAAAACTAATGATATAACAAAATTGTTATGATCTAATCTGGTCGCAGCCAGGGTATACCGCGAAGACCTATCATAGTAGTATGTGAAAATACATTCGACAAATTATAAGTATGTAATTTTATTATCCTTCAAACCTTAATTTGCGATTTTTCATTGCATGAGACCTTATGGCCGACCATGAACAAGATGGCATAATTTGTGGAACTACTAAAGATTATGAATTTTAAAATTACATATATGATTTTTAATACCAATGCTAGTCTAGGTAAGAGCTTTGCAATAATAAATAAACATGAAATACCTGGGTTCTTTTCTATAATTTAATAACTATCAATGAGACTCTTGTTATACTGATGAATGACAATTAAAATATTAAGTAAATATATTCAATCATGTCATTATCTGGTAAATCTGTTTATAAGTTTATAAAATCAATCAATTTTGTCTCATGTACTAGAATCAACTACGCAAAGCTAAAATGATAAAAGGTACATGGGATTTTATTGTACCTTACACATCATAAACTCCCAAGGACAAAAAGCATTCAAATTTTTTTCTCAAAATATTACTAAACTCTTATATCAGGCTGACAACAGTATGTACTTCAATATATGCTCTATTAAAGATATAGGATTTCTGATTTTATGAATGACAAATAGCAACGGCACAGTAAGTTTAATTATAAATCAATATTTATTTACAATTTTTATGACTAACAAGTAATTGATGTTTAATGTAATAACTAAATACATAAATAAACAAATAAAATAAACAAATAAATTATAATTCCATTGGCTTCCTTCAATAACATATCATAGGCACAGTTTTATAACGCCTAATCATACATTATATTACAATTTGATATAATTGATGTCTTGAGGAAATTATACTAAAATTCAACATCAAATCATGAACTATCCAATGTGTCAGTTCCAGAACCAATAAACCTATACTGTAGACCTATAATAATGTAATAAATAATATTATTTGTAGGATTTAGCTATAATGCTAATGCTAAATAAAAATGAAAATTTAAACTTCAATTCAGATAAAATATTAATTAACAAACAGTTAATTATTATGAGGTAACTTAGATAGGATGTCCTGCTACACTTTATGACTCAACTTATAAGTTATACTTATAAATGGAAGAAAATGATTTTAGCACAATAATACAAAATACTTTGCCCAAACTTACATTTATGAAGTAAAATGATATTCATGTGGATGCATTCATCTACACATAGGAATCATACAACACTGAGTGCCCTGTGGGTTTATACATCACTATAAAGCAACAAATATAATTATACAATTAGCGCAGGAAAAAGTGTAAAAATACAGAAAGTGGCAAATAATTAATCTGCGGATTAACTACCAGCACAGATTAATGCCATTTAACATGGTAAGCAACATTAATATTTACTTCATATTTAAAGTGCAAAAATCTTCCTCCTCATTTATTTTGACAATTCAGAAAAACACTAGCATTTCAGTAGATGTGGGTTCATACATAAGGAAAAGTGTTTTAATAATAAGGACAACTAATATACCGAATTATCTTGCTTAAAATATAAACATAGTAACAATGTAATATAGGTGACATGAGTATAAGAATAGAACTCTGGAAAGACTCATAAGACACTTCATGAAAGGTTGACACATATAAATTCATTAGTAATTCTCAAGCTTTTTCGCAAGCGCTATCTCTTGAATAAATATTTTATTCAATCCCATTAATTTAATTTGAACCTAGTAAAAATATATCTCATGAACTTCACATTATACAAGTTCATATAACGATAAAATTAAAATTCATTCATTCTTACTCACATAAATAAATTAAATTATACAACATTTTATAATAATAAATATGATCCGTGAAATCAATGTAAAAATGTCTTGAACAATAAATACACAAAGTAATAATTCTAAATTATAGCCGAATTCCATAGATGTAATTATATCCATTTGTTTTAGTTATTATGAGCACTTTAAATTAATGATTTTACATGGCTCGATGAATATAAGACAATTACAAAAGCATGACATGTAGAGTTTAAATGAAAATGTTCTTCATAAGTTATTAAATTCTACATTTCTATATAAAATTGTTCCAAGTTTATGACATCCAGGCTAATATTTATTTATCCACTTAAATTTAGGAATACTAATTAGAGCAAATAATTTAATAATTCCAAATTAACGATAAAATAAGAAAGTAGTTTTAGTTAATTATTTGAAGACTGTTACCATTATTCAAACAGTAAACAAATTAAATAGAAAATATATTACTGGCAGTATACATTTAGATAACATAATCAATGCTTTATTATTTGAATAAGTAAAAACATTAAACCAGTGTTTTCAATAAATTTTAACATTTAAATTTGATTTTAACTTCTTCTTTTGTAAAAATAAAGTTTTCATATCCGAAAAACTTCTGCAATTAAAGCATTTATTTAGTGTTGCCAATTTTTATAATAATAAAATATTCCAAACATACTGTTCTCTTCTGCAATTAATTCTACTTTTAAATTTGAAAGCTCCGACATATTTTTGAATGTAAATATTGAGAAAATGGTAAAGGTTTACTATAACAGTCTATGGTTGTTTGCCCTCTATTGTTTAAAATTTAAACTAAATTGCTTGAGAATCTTACATGTATGTTATTATATTACAAATAAATTAAAATTTATTCAAATGTAAAAGATAATAAAAAAAACATTTACCTTTTTAAACATAATTACGTCCTATACAGACTAGGAAGTTGGAGAAAAAAGCGGTATTGCTGTATCTACTCCGGAGGGCAAATTCGTGCAGGTATGATGACAACAAAGCTCTGCTAGTGCCAGATTAGAATTTCAGCTTACGCTTTGCTCTCATCCACATGTTTTCAATATTCTGGGTGTGTATGTCTTGGTCTTCGGGATCCACAAAGTTTTCCTGATGGACGACAACCGAATGCAAATACACACCATTGTTGAGACTGCTGATGTTACTTACGCAGCCCAGCCATCTGAAATAAGGTGCGTACCTGGTAAAATGAACCGCTGTATCAGGCCCTCCAGTGTATCAGCCGTCCTGTCTGCCACTTCTATCAAGAAGCACTTGCTTGACGCTCTCTCTATACCGCCAAACACCCAATGACCTGTCCGTATAGCCCCCCTGTGATATTTTTGGTGGAAATAATGTTTCGTCAATTCCGACGATTAATGGCTCCCCATTGTCATCAAATCCACCGAGAACTGTCGGATTTGTGTCAAAATTTTTGGCACATTCCTCCCGGCAAAAATTTGCCCAGTCAATGATAATTTTTTTGCTGACGCCGGTCTCATGCACAATGTGTTGTTGGAGCAAATTACGCGCCCAAAAATATACTATGCTTATAATTGTTCCCAGAGGCAGATGACTTTGGAAAAAGAAAGACCCCTTTCTGATTGAGATGCGATGGTGACATATTCTGCATTGCCATCTACACCCATCTAAGCCTGCAGAATACTTCACCAGCACACACCAAACACCACACTGTTGGCATAAGGCGTAGTTCTTCAGAAGGAGTCTTCGTGCAAGCCATTTGATAGCCAAATCTGTAGTTTGTATGGAGTCCCATAACTGGCGCAGATTCCATTCTTCTGCCAGAATAGCAGCAACGCTTAAAATTTCACAATCAGGTACTAAGCATGTAGCGGACATCTTTTGTAACTATAAAACTGTACACATATGCGTGTAATTCGTGCCGTTGAACACATAAGGTGTCTTTTTTTTTGCAACATGTGCTATAAATGTAGTTATTTTAAATTCTTAAGTTGTAGACACTTTAAATTCTTAACTTTCAAAGAAATTAAAAGTAATTATTTTAATTAATGTCGTATAATTAATCCAACATTCAAAAGGTTTTTTTATTATTATTGTGGATGAGAGCAAAGCGTAAGCTGAAATTCCAATCTGGCACTAGCAGAGCTTTGTTTTAATCGTACCTGCACGAATTTGCCCTCCAGAGTAGATACAGCTTTTTTCTCCAACTTCCTAGTCTGTATAGGACGTAATTATGTTTAAAAAGATAATTTTTTTATTTATTATCTTTTACATTTGAATAAATTTATTTGTAATATAATAACATACATGTAAGATTCTCAAGCAATTTAGTTTAAATTTTAAACAATAGAGGGCAAACAACCATAGACCGTTATAGTAAACCTTTACCGAGAAAATTATTAACAATTTGATCCACTTGGTTAGCTGACTTGAACAGCCCTTTTAAACCTAGCAATCCATTATGTTATTAAATACCACCATTTTATGTTTAGATTTGTAGGAAAATTTTTGGTAAATCCGTTTACTTATTAATTATTTTTAAAAATAAGTTTAACATACTTTGCATACATTTTATTCTTACACCATTTTTTTTTTTTCATCAGACAAGAATGCTATCATAATCGTGCTCTTTTTTATTTTACACTGAAACGCATATGTGGTTACTATATTTTTATCTAATAATTAAAAATTAGTTAAACAAATGGTTTTTTAATTCAATGAAAATAATTTCTAAGACTATTTTAAATAAATAAGAATTATTATTTTCAATCACATTTTACTAAACTTAATGTGTACTTTCAATTTATTAAAAGTTAAACATATTTTGATACAAATCAGTGAATGGAAAGAAGCAATTTAAATACATTAAAATAACACAGACAATAAGTAAGGCAAAATATTACTTATTCTCTCTAATAAATTATTTTGAATGCAATAAAATAATCTGTTCAAAATGCAAATCAAGCCAATCAAATCACCAAGAAGAAGACAGAGAAATTTTTATACCAGTTATATCAATCTTTATATTTTATACTAAAATATAGGGTTACAATATATATATATATGATGGCACTATTAGTAATTTAAATATTGCTGGGTTTGAACCCTTGTAGATGTTAATTTTTTAGGTAGAAAAACATGAAGCTCACTCTCACTCTGACTACAGAGTGATTACTTCAATATATATATTTAATCCATTTCAATCCCTAATTTAATATTACCATGGTAACCCAATAGATGTTCACCATTCCTCATGAATTTGGGTGCTTCTCATATCTTTTTCTGCTAGAACATATGTAGATTTAAACAAAGCATTTGACAAACAAGCACAACACTAACTGGACAAAAGTTCTGAATTGGATTCATCCTTTCTTCTTGACTAGTTTAAAGTTACATGTGCAAAATTATATTTTTGAAAAACATATTAATGAAAGAGTTTAAGAAATCTTCTCAATACACCTTCACATTATTTTTTCCATGTTACAAAACTGTAAAATATGTCTAGTTAATTCATCAATAAGTTTACTTCAACTTATTTCTTCACTTTCCTCTTACTTATTAATCTCGTAATCTTTAAATACATGTGAATAAATTCATTTAACTTTCTGTATTATAGTGTATCATCTTCATGACTGTCATTTACTATTAAAAGTTTAAACAGATTTTTTTGATTATCCTTCCCGTTTTTACTGTTTTTTTCTTATAATAATATAATAAGATTTCATTTTCTATTAAAACATTAGAAATATTAATTCATCTTTTATCTGTTCTTCTTTTTATTCATTATTAAATATATGCTTTTATCACACATCAATTATTCAATTCAAATAGAATATTAGTTTTCATTAGACTTATCACTCTCAACTAAGTCATTATTTTTAAAGTCCAATAAAATACTTTTACAAGTTTTCAAAATTTATTTCTAGGGACTTTACACTTGTTTCTCGTTTTTAATATATGATTGATAAAATTATTTAATTTGACATAAATAAATGAATGTTTTCTTATGTGAATGCAGATATATCTTTCTTTAAGGAAATGTAGTTGTCTCTTCTTTCTCATGATTATCCCCAATAAGAATAATAACTTTAGCCTTTCTTTTAGACTTCTTTTACATATCAGTTTAGTTTTAGGTAGATGATCAGGACTGCAATTAGGTCGGAATAAAAAAACTGGTTTATGATTAATATAATATACTTTATATCCTTAAACAGCTTTCTTTAAATATTCTTTTATTGTTTAAAACATTAAATATTTTTAAAAACTTTAATAATTTTTTTTACCAAGAAATGAAGTTCAAACAATTCCCTGCTTTATTCTTTTTTCATGAATCTCTACCTTGACTGTCTGCTCCTCTCTTTCTCTTAAAAACTACCAGGATAAAATGATGTCAGAAAACTACTTACTTAAATCCCGTACCATTTAGGATGGTCTACCCAAAATCCTCGCAGCTTATAGGCCCTACTATGTCTCAGAGTTCAAACTCAGTGAAGATATTTGCCTTTAATTCTATTCAAGGATGGATTTAAACAAGATGGCAATAATGTGACCTCTATATAAGTCCTTAATGGTTTTTTACTAATGAATATATAAAAAAATGTGTACACTTGTATAATAGATATTCTGGTGAGTGAACTATGAATGATGCTTGATAATCTAGAGACCAAAGAAACAATGATTTTAACTTCAACAATAAATATTTATTAACAAAATCTGGATTAAATTTATAACATTAATAAATTAATAAAAATATCTACATAAATATATTAAACTATGGATCCACCTTTACTATAATATGACTAGTTATAAGTTAAATCTTAAAATATCAAGCAAAATAAAAAAATTATAAAATTACAAGATACTTCATACTTCTTGTCCTATATCAGGATCACTCACTTTCATTGCCACTAACATCCTGTGGTTTTACATTTAATTCTTTATTCATACTTGCTAAATATCTCCCACTTCTAAGCAAAATACAAAATAAGCTATTTTTGGGGGGAACATTTACTCTATGAATGCAAAAAAATTTTTTCTATATAATACTTATAACATGTCATAAGATCTCCTACCAACTTGTGTCATCTCATGTGAATATTTTGGTTACCTTAAGTATTTTATACCTCATTGGTATTAATGCTGGTTTTATATATTTTGCCCTTTATCTGCCTCACTCACCTACTCTTATTAGATTCTTGATCATCTATTTAGTTTTGGTCTCTATTTATCAATTCATACTTTCACTCAAAGTTATTTTGATATTATTGATTGACAAAGTTAATTATACCATTAAGTTGCCACACCATTTAATCCATAGGGTTATATAATATATAGTCTATTAAGTGACTAACTAAAATATGATGTATCAGGTTACCCTCATTTTATTTCACATTAAAAATATATGGTAATAATATGATAGACTTAAACTCTTTAAAGCTCAACACATTGTGTACCAAAATGTAATAGACATAACTATTGCAAACTTAAGTACTTGAGCCTACCACATTGCTCCCAAAAATGTAACAGACAATAAATAGAAGAATTCAATAATTGGCTAATACACATGTGATGTGATACTCGACTTACATTAAGTCTGTATGTGCTGGTGCACCTATTATACAGGCCTCACTGTTGATGGTACTAAAAATGTAACAGACCACAATCTGGACATGGAGTGTCATCAACTAATTGAGCCTACCACATGCCCAAAACATTGCGAACCAAAATATGTAACAGACCAAATACCATTTAGGATGGTCTACCCAAAGTCCTCACAACTTGTATGTCCTACTATGTCTCGAGTTCAAACTCAGTGAAGATATTTGTCTTTAACTCTACTCAAGGATGGATTTAAACAGGATGGCAATATTGTGACCTCTATATAAATCCCTAATGGTTTTTTACTAATGAATATATAAAAAAAAATGTATACACATGTATAATAGATATTCTGGTGAGTGAAGTAGAGACCAGAGAAACAAAGATTTTAACTTCAACAATAAATATTTATTAACAAAATCTGGATTAAATTTATAACATTAATAAATTAATAAAAATATATACATAAATATATTAAACTATGGATCTACCTTTACTATAATATGACTAGTTATAAGTTAAATCTTAAAATATCAATCAAAATAAAAAAATTATAAAATTACAAGGCACAATGAAGAATAAAGTAACTATTATCCCGAGGATCAAACTATATTATTAACTGTTCAATGTTTACTTTGATTATATCATCTGAATGTATATTAAACTTATGTCTGTGGATTGTCAATTTTGTATTTTATAGATAGAATTCATCCATAAGACTGTTAATCATACAAACAGGAAAATGTACTCATATGTAATTACTTGTTAGTAAGTCTAATTAATATTTAATTTTATATATTAAATGTCTAATTAAGTGTATATGTTTAAAATCTTACCTTTTATCTTTTAAGTCAATGTCCAATCTAATGCATCCAATTATGTTAAGACTTTATTTATGAACATATAAAATTTATATATGTATACTTTGAGTTGTGTATTTATATTTCTCTCCTCCTATAAAAATTTATGCCAAATGGGTTTTTTACATTTTAAGATTTAGAGAAAAATAATGTTTTCTGCAAATGAGTAAAAAGGTGAGAAAAATCATAACTCAACTCTCAGTATACACTAAAAAAAAAATACAAAATATAAAATATTTAAGAGCATCAAAATTAGACAAAATCTTGTACTTCTTTAAAAACAAAGGGTTAAAATTTGTAAGAGTGGCTTCAATGTTTTTTTTATTTAGGAGACTGTCTTTTTTTTATTCATGCATGTTGGATGATTTTAAAATTCCAACCACTTAACAATTCCCACGATGAAATCGAACTCTTGGGCTCTTGATTTTGTAGCCATTGCCTTTCCAATTCTATCTCCAAATCATTCCACACTGATATAGACATTAAGCATACCAATGGTTATTATACTCAATCACCATCTGATGACACTAAGAAGGCACAAAGATCCTGCGACAATTAATTTAGCAAGATTGCATCATTAGATTATATATATACACAAATAAGTAGTTAAATATAATTTTTTTCCAAAGCTTCTGTTATAATATAAATAGAAACACTGTTTACATGCATTTTATATAATATATAAGATGCGTGATAATAGATTTTGCTTCAAAAGAAATACAAATTAGTATTTTAAAATTTTATTTCATTATTAGTTTGCCTTTTTTAAAAAAAAAACATTTTATAATAATTATATTTTTGTGGTTGATAAGCAAATATAAATCTCTCAGAATTTATTCCAACGAAGGAAAGTTCATATTAAATAATGTCTTTTTTCTTTTTAAAATATTTTGCACTTTACCAAATAAATGCAATTCATGATATTAACAGTTTTTTTAATCATGATAATTAATATAATAATAATTATAATTAAAAATATTTTCATACTAAAGCTTTACTTTAACGGTATTCCATTGTGAACAACAATCAACTAACTAAAAACTAGTTTCTTAGTTTTTTTCACGTACTGGCCTCAAAATTTTTATTCAACAACACATGGGGCTTATATAGAAGGTTAGCCCCATAAAAATGAGACACTCACTAACTTAGATGACAATCCTTTGATTTGTATGCAAAAGAATCCCAATTGAAACAGCAGACTTCTACCTTTAGCCTTGCATGGCATAAACCAAATGTATATAAGTTACAATAAAATTTACTTTAAATAATAAAAATCAACAAATGTTTACTCTTTTTTTACTCTTTTAAACAAAAGAAACTTGGTTGTTAGCATCTTTTAACATTAGATTACTATTATGTTTGTCACGTCATGATTAAAACTATTAAATATACCATGTATAAATGTGTATCTATAAATGTTCTATTTCACAGTTATTTTAACAAAACAACATATAAATTCATTTCTTTTTCAGGGCATGGTTATTTATATAAATATGCATGTCTCCAAATATCCTAAAATTATGTTTTAAAAGTTGGCTTCCTATCTAATCTTCATACTTGTCATTCCAAAACATCAGTTACTTATTATTTTTTATAAGGATTGGGCATCACCTTACAATAATATAGTTTATATCCTTAAACAGCTTTCTTTAAATATTCTTTTATTGTTAAAACTTTAAATTTTTTTAAAAACTTTTATAATTTTTTTTTTTACCAAGAATTGAAGTTGAAACAACTCCCTGCTTTATTCTTTTTTCATGAATCTCTACCTTGATCATCTGCTTCTCTCTTTCTTTTAAAAACTGTCAGGATAAAGTGATGTCAGAAAACTACTTACTTAAATCTCATTAGTCAATATTCTAAATCAACTATTACAACTTTTAAACAAATATTTTTCTATCTCTATTTAAAATAATTAAAATCAATAAATATTTTACAAATGAAATTAATTTAAATAATTTCTTTAAGATTAAAGTATTAAGTATAATTATGTTTTTAAAATATGATATTATTAATTGAATTTAAATATGAAGTTTAATAATAAATATTTATACTTAAAATATATTATTATGATAGTTTTAAAATAAATTATCTTGTAATTTCTAATTGTTGTTTTTATTTTCTATTTCCTCCTTTTCCTATGTATCGATTTCTACTTTAATATATCATACCATTTACAACTTTCTTAAACACTTTATCAATACTATTTATTTATATCAAAACTAACAGTTTCGACTGTCCTGCAATCATCATCAGAACTACAATATTCAAATATATAATTTTATAATTAATACACTTTTACCCATATTAATATACATAATTAAATACACAAAATAAAAATAAAATATACTTTTTAACTTGACCATGATAAATAATCATTTCCCATTTTCTTACTTTACTTTTAAATAATTCTATCCACATTTATTTTATATCACTTTATCTTATTTTTTTAAAAAAAATATTATTTATTATAATTATAAAATTTTAACATTTTAAATAGTAGAATAAATGTTAAAGTTTTATAATTATAATAAATAATAATTTTTTAAAAAAATAAGATAAAGTGATATAAAATAAATGTGGGTAGAATTATTTAAGAGTAAAGTAATAACATGGGAAATTATTATTTATAATAGCCAAGTTAAAAATTATATTTTATTTTTATTTTGTATATTTAATTATGTATATGAATATGTTTATAAGTGTATTAATTATATAATTATATATTTGAATACTGTAGCTCTGATGATGACTTTAGGACAGTCGAAATTGTTAGTTTTGATATAAATAAATAGTATTGATAAAGTGTTTAAGAAAGTTGTAAATAGTATGATATGCCTTCTTTTATTTACTACAATTCTATATATTTAGCTTTTAAAGAAACATTGTAATAAAAATAAATTAAAGCCAAATTTATAAGTAACAATGTTTATTTGGATTGACAACTATTGTATTGAAATTATATAGTGGATTATAAGCAGCTTAGTTTTTAAGCAGCTTAGTTTTACTTTATGGTTCATCATCTATATATTGCACATTATAAACTTTTAAAATAGCTTCACGGATGTGCATTTCAAGCAAAATATATAGATAGTGGATTATAATATAAATGATTATAAATAAAGATGGCTATTAAATCTCTACAGAATTTTATTTTTACTCTTTATGTATTAAATCATTTATTCATGTTATACCAAAATTTATAGCATTACTATTATCAAAATTTTAAATTTTGAGCTATTATATACATTTTATATTCTATTCCTACCATGGATAACCAATGAAAAGGTTACAGTAAATACACTTATACCAAACTGAATTAAATTAATTTAAATATAGAAATAAGGGCCTATAGATATTTTACCTTTCTCTCATCGTAAAACACACATACACCCGGGTCTCGTTTTATGCAGATTTTTTTAATATGATTTTGAAGTTATGCTATTCTTAATATCTTTGTATGCTGTTTTCTTTTATGCGATAAAAATTATTAGATAAAGCTCTGGTAATGCGCTATTACTTATATATTATAAATTTCACACATTCACACGTCATATTTAAAGTAATAGTGCATTATCGGAGTTTGACTTCCATCTAATAATTTCAATATTTTCAGTGCTTTGTAATAGTACTGTAATAGATTTTATGCAATAAAGAAGTTCATAATTCACTTAAAATCAGGATTTCCTGATTTTATATACTCACATTAAATTTTACAAGATTATAATGTAAATCTGTTCAAACATTATAGATGCATATACTATGCATGGTGTTGTTCTTGCATTTTAAATCACATTCTATTTTCGTTTTTTTAAAAAAGTCTCCATAATCAGCTAATCATTTAGTGTCTGCAAGTTTATTTTTAAAAGATAAGTGACAGCAGTGGGCACAATTAAATTTGACAATTAAAAATTAAAATATGATTTTTAATTATAATTAACAATTTAAAAATTATGTAATGTGATCTGAAATTAATGTGATGCAAAACAATGAAAATTGATTTTTAAATGGATTTGAAAATTAAAAAATTAAAGACAAAAATAAGAATTTAATTTTTAATTGTTAGTTTTAATTAAATTTTGCCCAATACTGGTGTCTTTTTATTATCATAAGTCTAAGTTCTTATTTTTATTTTAAACTTTTAGTTTACCTTTATGGAGAGGGAAAAACACCCAAGAAAATGAATTTCTTTGGAAACAAAAATTTCAATTTTAGATTGCTTAGAAAAATGAGAAATGTCAACAGTGATTGGAAAACATTTTAGTTTGGACGAGTGTACTATAAGAGCAATTAAAAACAAGTGAAGTTGGCGCTAGTTGTTTTTCTTCTTGTGACGAATCTGATGGCTTACTAGTTCACAAACGAACTTGCATATCTTCAAATAGCGATAATGATTAAAATACTGTACATGTATGAAAAAATGTAAAATGCTATAAATTACGCATAAAAATATATTGTTTTGAATAAAATTAAATACTATAGTTAATAAAAAAAAAAGTAAAAAAGATTTGTCTTGTATCAATTTTTTTTCAAATTTGAAATTTTTTATTACTCATATTTTATTTCCTTTTTTTTATGCGAATTTCAAAGTAATTTTATATTGTTGCTTTGCTTTTATGCGATTTTCGAAAATTACAGTACGTATCCCCCATTTTTCAAGGTAGGTTAAGTCTATTTTTGTGCAATTTCTTTTGTGCGCATTTTCTGAGGAACTTATATATCATATAAAATGAGACCCACGTGTATAGGTATATATCTAAAGGCAGTCAACTAATATTATTATTACAGTCACTTTTTTTTAAACATAAACACATATAAAACTATCAATAATACAAAATAAAAGAAGACACATTTTTATAAGAGAAATGAGTATCATATTGCACTGGTCGAATGTGTGTGCTGATTTAACCAGGTTCGAAATGTAGATGAAAGTACCTCGAGACCAATAATATGCGAGATCTAAAATCAAAACTACTAGATACTCTGCCCTATTTGTCCATCTTTCAAATCTAACAACGAATCAACAACATGTCTGAATACACGCATAGATCCACATTTTACTGCCCATCCTGCTAGCATCAGGGAGAAACAACTAAAATTACTTCATTAACCCTACCTCAAGTAATGATACATAACTCAGATCATGTATGAAAGACTATGGATCATCAGAAATTTATCAAATAGATTAACATCAGAATATCATGTTTACAAATAATAAATAAAATGGACTAATGTTTATTTTTATATTAAAAAAAATACTTTAATAAAGATATTAATAAAAGGGAGACTTTGTTCTCTGCTATTCCACAAATAATACCTTATCAAATCATTCAGTAGACTTAATGTAATCTCACAATTTAAATACTACTTTTGCTGTATGGAATATAGGTTTGCCACATCGGCCCACTTTAACATTTAAACAGTTAACAGCATATTTGGGTGAGCAAGCTTGAATGAACTTTACAGTAATTTATTACTACCTTAACAAAATTGTACAATAATATTTCTTTGAGATCCGCCCCAGGAAATCAATCTGAAATAGTGGTGCACAAACAAGTATAAAGCTTTATTTAAAATACTGATTTTTTCCAAACTCTTTTTTAATAGAAATTTAAAAAATTTATTTGCCATCAAATGTGAAAGACGAAGTAATTGCTGATGAGTGCTCAGTGCATAAAAATATTATTAATTCCTGGAGATAAAATAAACCAGCCAACCTTAATTCACATAGCATTGAACATGAAAGCCCAAATGAGAAGAGCAAAATAGAAATAATTATGTGCATATGCATAAAGACAAATTTCAGGTGAAAGAAGAAAATGAAATGTCAGCCAGCCTAGCTTAGTTAGCTAAACATTTACATAAATCTTTCATATCCTGAGAAAAATGAGAAATATCTAAATTTGATGGCCATCGTAATCCGGGCAAATAATTTTTTTTTTTTTGGAAAAACCCTAGGTAAGCAGAGTAGATGAGCAATAAACACGCATGACAACAAATCAACTACAGCCAACCTCCCAGCAGAAAACATATACATAACAGAAACTTTCCCAAGCTAATACGAGAATAAAACAAAATAAAGGCAACACTAAAAAGATTTCCCACAAACCAGACTTGGCAGTAATACAAGGCTGGTTATTTGATGTCTAATGACATCACATAGTTAGATTTTAACCCAAGCCTGCCACATGCGCGGTAACCCATATGTTTGAATGAAACCCATTTATAAGCAAGAAATCTTTCTGATAAAGTAAACCAAGGTGGAATAAAATCTTTACATATGCTTTTAATAACAAACTCCTACCTTACGCCTGACTTAAAACGTCTATAATTACACCCCCTCCTTTTTTTTCTTTTTAAAGAAAATAAAACTTTTTAACTTTCAAGCGTACAAAGGAATAGATTAAGCTTTATTGAGGAGATCAAACTGGCTAACTATTGAACAGACATATTATATGAGTAGTAATATATAACACTTAAATTTATACCTATAGATCAATATCAGCACCACATGAACAATGACAGAAATATCTAATACTGATTTGATTTAAGTAATGAGGAACAGCGAAGGAAAGCATGGAATTATAAAGAGCGAAGGAAAGCATGGAATTATAAAGAATAACTAAACAACAAATGGCATAATACATAAAGTTACATTTATACAATTACATTATATTAAGTCAAAGAATTAAATGCTAATAAAAACAAATGAAAATTTAAGAAAATAGGGAAAGTAAAAGTTCGTGAGGAGTTATTTTAAAATGTTACTGGCACCAAATTTTGGTCTTTGCAATGTACACCTTGATTGGTTTGCCGACTGGAAATTCATTTGTACAGGTAGCATGCTTATTATGTGAAATACCAATACTGACTGCAGGCATACAGTTCAACAGTTTGATTCACTTTATCACACTACAATCTTTGGCATTTGGCTGTCTAGAAACCCAGACAGCAGGCAAAGGTGATAGAATTAGCTGCCATACATGGTCTCGTCTGAAAAATTAAGTAGTTCAACCATATCATCTCTCCTTTCCATTCCAAAAAAAGAATTACATATCCCTTTCCTTTTGTTCTCCCCACTATTTATATCTTTTAGCAAAAACTCTGTCTATTGTGTTTTGTATCATTTGCATCTTGACAAGCCCCCACTCCTTTGTTTCAAAACAATTTTCTTTAATGTCTTTTAATTTCTGAAGAAAAATTAATTTTGGATCAGGCATAACTGATTCAAAGATTAGGATGCAACTTACAAACCATAGACAGAATGTGATGAAAGTGGCACTTCTTATAGTTGCAAAATCCCCAGAGGGAATACCTTCTATGCGCATGTTGATAATTGGATATTTTCATTTATAATTTTGATTAATCAAGATTCTACAGCCCTGAAGAGAGGAACAATGTTGAAAATGTGAAATATGGTATCATCCTCCCTATGGCATAGTGAGCAAACAGTACATTACAGGAAAGTGGCTTATGGGAAGTTCATTGAGATTTAGTTTTAGAAGGAAGTCCAAATACCTCCCTATGGCATAGTGAGCAAACAGTACATTACAGGAAAGTGGCTTATGGGAAGTTCATTGAGATTTAGTTTTAGAAGGAAGTCCAAATATTTTGGCTCTAGATTCCATCTATATTTCTTTATAATGGCAAAGTTTGAACAAGTGAGAATGGTAGGATCTGAGATAATTGATGAAAACAAAAGAAGATAGGCATCCCAATAATGAAGTTTCATTGGTTTTGTTTGAGTTAAATGTGTGAGAAATTTTGCAATGTCAATTAAGACTTGTGCCAGCTAACCATCATTAATTGGAGGTGGAGTATCTGTAAGGTGAATATATAGAAAAGGTGAGTCATCAGGAAAAATCTTGTCTTATAATGGGGTTATTTGATTTCTGTAGACAAAGAACCTGAAGTGAGTGCAGTGACAAGCCATTAAGTCTTGTCAGTCGTTGCACTCTCCTTAAACCAATAGCAACAGTTTTACCCTTCCACATTAGTCTAGAGCAAAGAGTTTATACTCCAGATAAATTTTGATGAGAATTTAATGAACCGTATGTAGTAAGCAATTCTAGGGAACAATAACATGTTGAGAAGAGCTGCTTTTGCAAATAATGAGGTATAATTATTTTCCTTGCAGAATTCATGATGGGATCTTGTATTAATTTCCTCATTGCTGCATGAGAGAGGCTCAATGGTAAGCCCAAGAATTTTGCTGCATGAGAGAGGCTCCATGGTAAACCCAAGAATTTTTGTGGCATCGGTGTGAAAAAGGATAGAAATGGCTTTTCCAAAGGAAAGCTCCATGCAGCACATTTTCTCAGGGTAAACACTAGACCTGACTCTATTGTGAAATTGTCCATAAGTTGAACCAGTTTTGGAATGAACTCACTAGATGGTAAGAACACTGCCACATCATCCATGTAGGAGATGTGCTGAATGGATTTCTTGACATCAGGAATGTACAAGCCAGGAAGATTCATCTCTAATGATTTAAGGAATCGATTTATGTATAGAATGAATAGCAGTGGACTAAGAGGAGAGCCTTGTGAAATCGACGTGGTAAGTGTGAAGGGGTTTGAAATTTTGCCATTTAGTGAAATGGCAATATGTCTGTTAAATAGAAGGTTAGTAATGATGTTCATTATACCTGTTGGAATGTTCAGACCACCTAGGAGATGGATTAGGTGAGGAATTCTGAATGAGTCAAAAGCAGCTGAAATATCAAGTTGGACAACCACTGGCTTGGACTTTTTGTTTTTCTTGTATAATCTCTAATTAACCTGTATAGGCAGAGTGTTTCAGCTGTGGAACTACCTTTCTTCACAAATTGAAAACTACAGATAAAGGGTAGAATGGGATTTTGGAATTTTATATGTGATTATTGCTTCAATCATTTTAATAATCAACAGTGTCATCGAGATTGATCTAAGATTCTCCAGAGGTGATGGGATAATAGCATTCTTAAGAAATTGGATCATTGCAATGGGGTACAATTGATTAATTGTAATGGGTCCTCATGCAAGAAGGTCAATCATTCTACTCACTAAGGTGTTTGAATAGGAATTTTGGTATACCATGGAGACCAGGGTGTATTCTATCAGGCATGGATGAGAGTTTAGCCCTAATATCATCATCGCCATGAATACTCTCACAAGAATATGTAGATGTATCAAGCATTGGATGCTGTGAAACATTTATTAGCTTGCATTTATAATGATTTAAAATTTGTAAAATCATGTCATTACCTGAGAAAATAATATTATTCACTATGATCACTGATGGAATTTTAGACCTACTTTGAAAACCCAGAACCCACCTTATATATCCCCTTAAGAAGTTAGGTTTAGAGAGGTAAAGCCTAGCCTTTTTCTTAGCTAGATAGTGTATTAGGATTTGGTGTGACTCTACATACTGTTGCTTCAGGTCAATAATAACCTGTACAGATGCTTGTGTTGGTGGGATATCTTTCAAGGTTTTAATTGAGCTATCTGCTTTCTTTAGAAACTCCATCAGCCCTTTATTCTTCCTGGTGTAATGTGAAATCAAAGAACTAAGAATATTTATAAATGCAAACCAAGCTTAAGCCGGTGGAAGAGCTAGGATGGCTATTTTTTTGAAAAAAATATAAGCTTCTGAAATGATTGCCTCTGGTGTAGCAGATTTTAGCAAAATTCTTATTATAGATTTGAGATGTACATAGTGTTGAGGGGCAAATCCAAGTCTAATGTTAGATCAAGCATAATAGCATGATGATTTGAGAAAGGTAGTGGTTATAATGATGGATTGATGAAGAAGTGCAGTTCCAGAGAGTAATATAATAGGTTGATAAGAGAATTTTTTCGTATAAAATGAACACACATCATGAGAGAAGAAACCCTGTGCACACATGAAATGAGAATTTAGAAGGTGTATAAATTTTGAATTGAAACAGACATAAGTTGAGTTGAAGTCTCCAAGAAGAAGTGTAGGAAAAGAATTAGAGATAAGTCCTAAATTAATGATGTTTATCTGATTATGAATTAGAGATAAGTCCTAAATTAATGAGGTTTATCTGATTATGAATGAGCCTGATATCATTGCTTAAGTAGAGAAAAGCTACCTTGAATTTGAAAGAGTTTATACAAATGGTTATGAAAATTAAATTAGAGTTTAAACAAATAAGAGTAACCCCAGCTGATGGGCGATTAGATGTAGAATAATGAAAGGATTCTAATCTGTGCAATTTTTCAGTTATCTTTATTTTGTCTCTCCCGAACAGACTAAATGAGGCAAAAACTGTTTTGTCCAGTGAGCAATTGCCTAACTCTTTTATCAGAGTTAATCCCATGAACATTTAATCCAGATATTTTTAATTTCATTCAATATATAAAAAATGGAGTTAAAAAATTAGCTTGAGAGATCTAGAGACTGTGTAGAATAAATCATGTAGAGTATATAAGTGTATAATAGGGACAATCATAGAATCCAATTCTTCAATCTTATCATTTATTTTATCAAGATTGTCCACAATATAAATATTATGTTTAATATCCTTAAGTTTTTGAGGCATGTCTTTTTTTGTAGAAATCTTGTCCATGTTTGAGTTTTATTTTAGATGTGATGTCAGACCTCTGAGACTGAATTAATGATAATTTAAGATTGTCAGCTTTAAGTTTTTTTGCTCTTGACATTTGTTTTGCACAATTCATTTCCAGAACTTTTATTTGAGTCTGATAAATCCTCGGAAGTCATGGAAAGTTGTTGGTCAGACAAATTCTTAATACCTCTTCCTGCCTTTTGTTTAGATTTTTGGCGAGTGTAAGAAGAATTTGTTGTCATAGTTCCATCTGAATCAGAGTCCATTATGTGTGGATTGTTCTCTGCAATCATTTGCATGTCAGTTTACTCTTCTTCAATAGTAGGTTTTGAGTTGAAGACCTATCACAGTTATGGAATTTGCTGTTTCTTCCCTTGCATTTAATGCAAATTCTAGCAGGGCAGTCTTTGATAAGGTGTGTTCTTAGACGGCATAGAAAGCACTGTGGGGGAATACCCTAAAGGAAATTATAAGAGGAACTTACTCTGCACAATGAATTGTAGGAATAGAAGTAGGAGACACATTTTTAATCAATGACAATTTAAATAGAGCAGAGTTAGTAATGATCTCAGTATTTGCCCTTTTCTCCAATATATGTCTGAACTCTGAAATGGAACCATAAAGTTTTAATAATTTTTGGAGATCATGTTGCCCGAAATTCAAATAATAGTTTCTTATGTGACCTGATAAGATTACTGACCTGTTCATGTTGACATTAACCACTATTTTGTTGTTAATGAATTTTAGAGTATTTAGTAAAATGCTTTTCTGTAGTATATTATGACATTGAATTGTGAGATACCTATTGTTTGGATGATTTAGTAATTGATAAATATGTGATCATAATTTTTTTGCAGTAATTTCTTGGCAAAAATGATCAACAGGAGATCTAAAAACATCTTTGTTTCTGTTGGTAACTGCCAAAACAATTAATTTTTCATTGTTGTAGTTGATGAAAGATCTGAGAAGTTGATCAGGGATAGATTCATTAAACTGAGTAAGAATACTGTTGATTTCATCTTGGTCTAAGTTAGCCTACAAGATTGAATCACTATTAAAAATATTTTGTGATAATGGAGATGCATCATCATCACAAATATTGAAGATATCATTATTAGTTATAGAATTTTTATTATGTGTAATTCCTGATGTATTTCAAGGATTTAGGAGGATATTCGCATATGATGCTTTTGTAGAGCTGTTTATAACTGAATGTGATTGAAGCAGTAAATTATTAGCCTCATTATATGGTTGCTTATATATATCAAAATTTAAATTAGATTTTTTAGTATTACATTTCTTTATGTAATAAATGTGGTTTTAATTTCTCCTTATTTGTAATAATAAAAATACTTAATTGTAAATTATTAGAGAAAAAATATATAGTTAATAATAAATTTGGCTGAACGTTTTCGAGGAACTGTGCCTCATACTCATAGCCTTCGTGAAAATGTACTTAATATATGTAAATGAGAATATTCAAATGAGTTACTGTTACGTAGCCCATTTTTTCGAGATGTCGAAGCACGTGTCTCTTCTGTTGATTGCATGGATGTCTCTGTTAATGTAGAATGCCTCTTTTATTTTTCTCCTGTAGTCGTTTGGTTCTGAGCATAAAATAACGGGGTTAGCGGGTATGAAATTGTGCCCTGATTGTTTAGTATGTTCAAAAAATGCAGAAGATGTACTGCTGTTCGTTTGGGCTCTGTTGAAGGTGTACCGATGTTGAGCCAATCTGGTGTTAATTGTGGCTTTCGTTTCACCATAATATGTGGCGTGGCATCCGGCTTGGGGGCAGGAAATGGAGTACACCACATGTGGGGTGAGCGCTGGATCAATGTAGTCTTTGGAGTTATTGATCAACCTATTAGTGTTGGGTGGAGTTCTGAATATTATGCTGAATTTGTTGCTCAAGGTTTTCGTTAGTTTGCTGGATATTTTAGGGATGTAGGGGACCGTTATTCTAGGTAGATTGGTGCGAGGCAATTTATCATCTATTGTGCTGTTGAATTTCATGACTTTCCTCCTAATGGTTTTGTATTTAAATCCTGCTGCTAATAGGTCTTTAATATAATTGTTTATATTTTCCTTCCTATGTGCTTCATATTTACACAAGTGATAGTTTCTAAACATAAATGCTTTGAGACCTGCGAATTTGTGCGATGCGGGTGATTTAGAATTAGGATGGATGCAGCTTCGGATTTCGAATGGTTTAACAATCATTTTGTAATCTATTGAGTGGCGGTCTCTTGACAAGGAAAGGTCGAGATATTTGAGTTCATTACTGTTTTCATATGTAATAGAGAAAGATAGTTTAGTTGTGCTTTGTAATTCGCGTTGTATATTTAAAATATTATTTTTAGATGCTATAACGAAAATATCATCTACATATCGTATATATATGAAGTCTGGTTATTGTTGAAATATTTTGGAATGATGGATTGCTCATATTTATTTAAGTATATACTGGATAACACGCCACTGATAGGGAGGCCCATGGGCCAACCATCTTGCATTGTGTACCATTTATCTTCGAAAAGAGTGAAAATATGGGAGTCAAGCCATGTCAGGAAAGCCATAATGAATTTAATTCTCTCGTTAGGACAAGATATTCGCAACAACTCTTCGTGTATAATTTGGATGGATGCTTTTCTATTGATTGATCCATATAATTCCTTCACATCCATCGTGGCCATAACAGAGCTATGAGAGATTTGAGTGTTTTTAATTCTGGAGATGAATTGAAAAGATGAATTTATTGTGTATGAGCCAAAATTAAGGTAATCTATAATTAATTGATTAACCAATTTGGCTGTATCGAAATAATGTACGCCAGCGAAGTCCATCATCAATCTAAGCGGTTTGCCTGGTTTATGTTGTTTTGAATTGGCAAACATTCGGGGAGGTCTAGTGGCAGAAGGATAAATCCTGTAATACTCGGATTTAGTGATCCCTTTGTCTTTGAAAGTCCGAAGCACACCATTAATAAATTTATCTCGGTCGAGTTTGATGTCAAAAGTGTTATCATGTACCAACTTTAATATTTTAATTTGGTCATGCATTTTATTTTTGTAATCGGTGTTATTTAATAAAACAAAGCGATTGCCTTTGTCTTCTTTAAGACAAATGATGTTGTGTGTTTTGAAATATTGTTTAGTATTTAACACACTTTTATTCCATGCTTTGTCTTCCTTATCAATGAAATTGTTATTTAGTAGTTTAGCTATGTCTGTGATGATAGCGTCTCTTTGTGTGTTGTTAATGAGAGATGCTTCAATGTCTGCTATTAATTCACGCTTAGGGGATGTCCAACTTCCTCCTACATATTTAGGTCCGAGAGACAAAATTTTCTTGATTTCGTATGGCGGTGTAGTTGAAGTTTTATTAACGAACGCGTCTATATTAATGCCGCGGTGGTTTTTATTTTGCAGGTCTCAAAGCATTTATGTTTAGAAACTATCTTGTGTAAATATGAAGCACATAGGAAGGAAAATATAAACAATTATATTAAAGACCTATTAGCAGCAGGATTCAAATACAAAACCATTAGGAGGAAAGTCATGAAATTCAACAGCACAATAGATGATAAATTGCCTCGCACCAATCTACCTAGAATAACGGTCCCCTACATCCCTAAAATATCCAGCAAACTAACGAAAACCTTAAGCAACAAATTCAGCATAATATTCAGAACTCCACCCAACACTAATAGGTTGATCAATAATTCCAAAGACTACATTGATCCAGCGCTCACCCCACATGTGGTGTACTCCATTTCCTGCCCCCAAGCCGGATGCCACGCCACATATTATGGTGAAACGAAAGCCACAATTAACACCAGATTGGCTCAACATCGGTACACCTTCAACAGAGCCCAAACGAACAGCAGTACATCTTCTGCATTTTTTGAACATACTAAACAATCAGGGCACAATTTCATACCCGCTAACCCCGTTATTTTATGCTCAGAACCAAACGACTACAGGAGAAAAATAAAGGAGGCATTCTACATTAACAGAGACATCCATGCAATCAACAGAAGAGACACGTGCTTCGACATCTCGAAAAAATGGGCTACGTAACAGTAACTCATTTGAATATTCTCATTTACATATATTAAGTACATTTTCACGAAGGCTATGAGTATGAGGCACAGTTCCTCGAAAACATTCAGCCAAATTTATTATTAACTATATATTTTTTCTCTAATAATTTACAATTAAGTATTTTTATTATTACATTTCTTATAACCAAAGATATCACTTTTATCATTTGGAATATTATTTTTATCAAGTTATGGGAAGCCTTCCAACTCTATGTCATCATTTTGCACAAAATCAATAGTATTATCTTGGAATAAAAAAATTGTATTCCTAGAAGGAGATTTATTTATTTTATAAACATTTTCACTTAATGATTTTGTAAAAACAGAACTGTTTTTTCATTGAATTTCCTGTTACTTGGGTATTATTCCTGCAACCAAGGAAAGATAGGAGGACTTTTCACATTCGTATCAATACACTATTTTTTTAATATTGTGATTGTGTCAACATCAAACATTACAAAGTTAGCAATGCTTTGATATGAATGTGAGAAGACCTTTTTTTCCTTGGTTGCAGGAATAATACCCAATAGTTTTAAAAAAATACACAAAAATAAATTTTATAGGAAATATACACATACTTCTATGCAATATAGACAGATGCAACAATAAAATTTAAGGGATGCAAAGAACCATATTTTGTAATTTTCTTCCATCGGTTTCAAAAAAAAATTGTAGTAATGAAGGCATACTGGATCTATTTTTCTGCATGAAATTAACACAACACAAATATATCTTTTTAAGTGTAAAAAAAAAATTCTATGAAAAAGACACTTAAGCAGACAATGCTTGAGTGCTAAATTTAATCAAATGATTTAAAACCAATAAAACTACTGAATTTTGTCCAAATAGTTTTTAAAATCACATTCAACAAAAGACTACATACTGTCTGAAATAGACTGACTGTTGTAGTTTAAATTTTTAATTTGTAATGGAATTCTTACATACAAAATGCAATTATCAGCCCCCTCCCCGCCATTCCTACTTTTCCGAAATGGTTGTAGAGCACGTGATTGTGCAGTACATGCTAAAAAATGAAATTTTACCAAGAAATGTAAACCAATGGCAATTAATTTTTTGAAACGAATGTTGTCCAAAGAAAAAAAAAGCAATAATAACAAAGTCAACATATTTATTCAAATAGTAAAGGAGAAAAACAGTAAATTCCTGCAGCTCTTTGAGTAGAAAAGTCAATGTATTAATTGGATATGAAAAATAGAATAAGAACTCTAAATTGCAACACTACGATCAGTTAGTTTTTCAACTGGAGAAATAACTGGAAATTGCTGCATTTTGATAAGTTGTTTTATAAACAGAATTAAAAATGTTTTTGATCTCAAAGCAAGTAAAAGGAAACAACAGTAATACCAAAGTCAATGTATTAATTCAATTAGTAATTAGAAAAATGGGTAATTGTAAATTGCAGCACTTTGAACAGATGCTTTTCAGACAGGAAAAGTAACTGGAAATTGGAAAAGCAGTAGCACTTTGAGCAAATCAAAAAGAAACAGCAGTAATAATCTAGTCACCGCAGTAAATATAAAGTGAATGTATTAATTCCATTAATAATTCGAGAAATAACTGTAAATTGCAGCACTCTGATCAGATAGTTGTTAGACTGGTGTAATAACTGTAAATTAAAGCACTTTGAGCAGATCAAAGGAAACAACCGTATTAAAAAAGTCAATATTTTAATTCAGTTACTAAATAAAAAAATAAGTATTAATTTCAGCATTTGGATCAGGTAGTTTTTAGACAGGAGGAAAAACGTTCTTGATGTCATTCAACATTGAAAAGGTGTCATGTCTGTGTAAGCAGGAGTAAAACGTTTTTATATGAAAGCAAATAAAGGGAAAAAACATAAATAACAAACTCAATGCTTTACTTAAATTTATAATTAAAAAAAATAGATTGTACAAATATGATCAGATGGTTTTTAGACTTGACAAATAACTATAAGTTGAAGCACTTCGAACAGATAAAAGGAAACAACAACAATTTTAACAAAGTTAACATATTAATTTAATTCCTAAATAAAAAAAATCTGTCAACGAATTATTGTAATTAGTGCATCCAAAAATTACTTTAAAATGCAGCACTTTTAGCAGATAAAAGGAAACAACAGTATTAACAAAATCATTTTAATTCAGTTACTAAATCAAAAAATAAGTGTTAATTTCAGCACTTTGATCAGATTGAATAAAAACTCAGAAGAAATTAAAAATGATCAAACAAAATAACAACAAGTAACTTTAAAATATAAAAAACAAAATTTACAATCAGCAAGTGCAATAATTTTCAAAAACAAATGACACTAAGAAATTTTGACACGTAAAAAATTGTGTTTTGTTGACACATTTTAAAACATTTTGTGCACATTCAAAAACATGTTTTTCGAGGAGAAAAAAGCACGTGTTTATTTCATGTTCGCAAGATTTCATGTTTATCGTGAATGTGAATAGTCATCCTATCTATCCTAGGTTGCAGGAATAATACCCAAGTACCAGTTTCTTAAAGGCTTTGTTATTGCTAACTTTTTTAACTTGATTATTTTTTTAATCAGGAACTATCTCTGTAATATTGTTATTATTTGAAGAAAATTGTTCATACTTTTAGGATTCATTTAATAAAGGTTTTCAGTAAATGAAGAGAGAGAAAAAGATTTACCATTTTTTTGTAGATGTTCTAAACTTTGATTTCATAATGGATTCCATATTTTTGTTCTATTTCTTTTTTGCTTGAGCTTGAATTCATGAATACCTCTGAAGACAGAGCACTACAATAAATATTTACTGTGTTGTTTGTACAGCAAATAATAAGAAAACCACTGGGTTTGTATAAAAAAATAAGTAAAAATTCAGAAAAATGCACTTATAAGACCTAGAAAAAGGCAAAAAAATTATTTTCAGTTTATGTCAACATAAAATATATGATAAAATGATTATTACTTATCAGAAAATAACAAATTTGACTTCATTTTATAGATATTCTTGTTTACTACTGAAATAAATTTTAAATGTTCACATTTTGTTTCTGTAAATATTAAAAAAATGAGACCGTAATCAAAACAAAGCCATATTACGTCATTGTTTCTAGAAAGATTATTTTCACTTTATAAAATCAACGAAATCTTTGTTTCTGAATATTTTTAAAAACTTTAACGAATAATTATTTATTTAAATAAAAAATTTAATATTAATATTCATATTACAAATTTAATTACCATTCATATTTTCATAAAGTTGAACAATGTTATTATTATATCAAATATGCCTTAGTGGTCAGTTACTTTATTTTAAATTTATTCAAATACCATGTTTTGCAGTTTATAATCATTACATCAGTAATAATTTAAAATACTTCTCCAAAAAAACATAATAGCATATGAAAGTGATTTACCTGCTGAAGAAGAAGCTGTAAGTAGTAACCAAAAATAATTAAATCAAACTAATTTAGGCCTAGTACTTTCAAGGTTTTCCCCTCATTTTCATGGCCACAATAATTTATAAACATTGCTGTAATGTTATAAAATAATAAAATATGTGAATTCAAATTAATTTGTCCATTTTCTTGAAATAGAAAAATACGTGTCACGTCTATTGATGGCATTATTATCACTGACAATAAAATACGCCTCCTTGATTTTTCTTTTACAGTCATTGGCTTTGGAGCAACTATCTTGGGATTGCAGGGTTCAAACACATGGCCAGCCTGCTTCTCATGTTTGAAAAATATTGAGAAGTTATCATAATTTTTTTTGCTCTTCTATACGTATAAATGTGTTGAGCAGCTCTATTATGAACAGTGGCCTTGGTTTCCCCATAGTATATGGCACTGCATCCAGCCTGAGGGCATGAAATACTGTATATGACCTGGGGTTCTGAGATGGATCCATTCTGTCCTTCGAATTATTAATGTCTGTTAGTATTAGGGGGAGTGTGGAAGCCAACCTTAAATTCACCAGATAAAGTCTTTATAAACTGTTGTGATAATTTGGGGATATAAGGGAGGGTAATTTGTGGTTTATCTTTAATTATGTGGTTATTGTTTTTTTGTAAAATTGATCTATTTTCTTTGTAATTAATCTGTAGCTGAAGCTGACACTTAATAAATCTTTGATATAGCCTGCAATATTAGTCTTCCTATCAGCCTCAAATTTACACAAATTTTGATTTCTAAATAAAAACACGTTTAAACCTGTGAATTTATGTGTTGTAGGTGAATTGGAGTTCCGGTGGGCAAAACCTCTGACCTCAAGAGGCTTAAAAATCATGCAATAATGGACAAGCAAATCCAAATATTTTAGCTTCTGCAATTCGTTTTCCCAAGTGGTGTTTACAATTAATTTAATTTGCAGTTGTAATTCATTTTTAATGTTCGTGATTACATCTTTTGGAGCTGCAATAAACACATCATCCACATAACACAAGTAAATTAATCCAGAAGTGTTAGAGATGTATTTAGAAATGATTTGTTTTTCGAAAAAGTTTAAAAATATGCTAGAAATTACTCCACTTAAGGGAAGATCCATTGGCCAACCATCTCTCATATACCATCCACCTTCAAAAGTTGTAAAAATGTTATTGTCCAACCAATTAAGGAAAGCTAATATAAAGTTCATGTGCTCATTTGGACAATGATTATTTATTAATTCTTTATGAACAATGTCAATCGACCACTTTCTGTTAATTGATCCCTATAATTCTGTCATGTCCATGGCTGCAATGACCACTTCCTGTTAATTGAACCCTATAATTCTGTCATGTCCATGGCTGCAATTTCAAAATCTTGGTCTATTAATGTATTCTTGATTTTTTTAACTAACTCGAAGGAAGACTTAATTGTGAAGTCGCCAAAACCTACGCTATCAACCAACCATTGGTTTACACCTGCTTAGGCGTTTCAAAGTAATGCACTCCTCCAAAATCTAGCATTAGTCTTAAAGACTCCAGGTTTATGTAGCTTTGAGTTGGCAAACATTCTTGATAGCCTGGTGGCAGATGGATAAATTCTGTAATATTCTGCTCTTGATATTCATTATATCAATATATTATTGTTTACTATATAACTTTTTACGTTGTTTCTACAATATAAATAAGATACTTTAAATAAACAACTGAATCAAGAATATTTACATTTCAAAAAAATATTATATACCCATTTCACATACTTATCACATACACTTCTTTCACAATGTTCATTATCATTGATTTCCTACTATCATTCTGACAATAATTTATTCTTCTCTTTTATAAAATTTAATTGTATTTGTTTTGTATATGGTCCTTTTTTCTTTGAACTATAAATTACTAACAGTAGGAAGAAAAAGTATAAACCCCTAGACAAATTACTTAGATACAATGTTTAACTAACTATTTAGGATAAGAAACTAATTTAATAAACAACTTTATATTAACAGAATAGAGGTAACTAATGTTTCTTTCTTCACAATTATAAACTTGAGTTTGTCATTAAATTTAGAGCTGGTTTCAATATAAAAAATAAGAAAAGGAAAAATTCAAAATTATTCTCATTTAAAAATGGTTGTTTCAAAAATATATATTTATTAAATACTATGTGTACAAATCAAAATGGATGAATACAAAGTTAAATGAGGTTATGCTATATCCGAGAGTTCTTGTTGAATGGTTTAGTGGGCCAGCATGTCTATCCTTCTGTTGTTATTAAGTGAAAGGGTGAATAGGGCCCAGGTGTCCTCAAAGGATTTTTTGGAGATGAGCTCATCTCTTTTCATGATCTTTATTGTTTTGCAGAACAACAGTCCTGGATCAGATGGGTAGTTCCATTATTAACTTGCAATGTACTATCCAAATTGTGTAGAGGGTGAAGGTGGACAGACTAATAATTGTGAACGTTCTGGCATGGATCGCTTTTTAAGTGAGACAATCAGATCTGGTTTGATATTGGAGTTGCTGGAGACTATATCTCTGACCATTTTAATGTTTGGACAATGATATATGAAGGGGAATGGTCTTCTCTTCATGTAAGCATATTCTGCAGAACAGATCAATGTGGAGTATCCTCTTCAATAAAACAGGAATCAGTTTGTAGGCAGTACACAGACTAATTTTGATGATGAAGTTCAGATATGGTTTGTGATGTTGAGGCTACTTTCAGGAAGTTGTGGGTATGGGTTGATTAGTTGGTATGCATTCCATAAAATAGATTTTAACATCGAGATTGATGTCTATAATTGGCTTGTATTGATTTAGATGATTGATGAGGGATGATATCCATGGCATTTTTCTTGGTGGAGGTCAATCTGTTGAGGAGATCTTTTCAGTAAGGTTGTTATAGCCAAAGGGGTGTGTTACATTATGCAGCATATTGTGAGTTTTTTCGAGTATGGCTGCTTTTTTGGAGTACTGCTTGAATAGAGTAAAAGGACAAGCCATTGACCCTCCATAGCAGTTGGATTCATCAGAGGCTGATACCCACAGTTTTCCTTCTCCAGAAGAGTTTGGTGCATAGAGGATAAATTTTGTTTTGAAACTGTTTGGTTAGTTTGATCAAGGACAGGTAGAATGTAATTTTAGGTAATATTGTCATATTTAGGAGGCCTACCTTTCAATATAGTGAGAGGTAGACGTGAGAGAAAGATGAGGTGATAAGTTCTGTTTTTGGAGGATACTGTCCTGTATTTTTCTGGCCATTGCCATTGGGGATTTGAAGGTGGGAAACCCCAAGAATCTTTGCGGTTTGGCAGAACAGGGAGGTGGCATTTGCTTTCCTGAGTTTATGTGCCAGCTAACTGATTTATTAGGTTTTTATTTGTAAACCATGTTTTTCAGAGTATTCATTTAAAATGGATTGTAATTGGGGAAGGTGTTTGATGGTGGGTAGAACAACCATTATATAATGTATGTAGGCAAGTGAGTTGAGGTGTTTATTGATGGAAGGAATGAAAACATCCAGATTTTTTTCAATATCCATCAGAAGAGGGTTTATGTATGCTATGAAATATAGGGCTCTGAGGGAGGAGCACTGTGGGAGAGATTTAAAAGGTTTGAAGCCTGGTATGAGCTTTCCATGTAGAGAGATGAAAATTTCTGTTGTTTAATAGATTGCTGATTATCTGAATAATCATGACTGGAAACATGCATTCAGTCCAAAAATGTCCAATATCCATGGTTAACGTTCCTGTTCATTCACTTTGTTGTTATTTATATATTTCATATTCCTTGATTGAAACAAATGCATATGAAATATCTCTCCTGACCATATATAAATCCATGGAAAATGGCTGCACACCAGTGTTCTACAAGACAGACATCCTGATGAAAAATTTTATAATTTCATAATTCCATAATGACATTGAACTAGCTTTGGAAAGGTCCACAGCATTATTTTTTTTACCCCAAATACATAATTCCATAATGACATTGAACTAGCTTTGGAAAGTCCCACAGCATTATTTTTTTTACCCCAAATACATCATAATGTTTCCTTTCTTATAAACTATTATTTATAATGTGACTTAAAGATATATAAAAATAGCTTTTAAAGACAACAATTAATTTTTAGCAGTTTCAGATTTCCTTTGCATTATTTCTATTATAATGAATTTTAGCTTGCAGAATAAATTGTCACTAGTTCATTTCTGCTAATTATAAATTAATGTTTAACTTCTTGAAAGCACGAATATTAAAATTTTACTGGGTTTTTTTAATGCCAAATAGTTTTTTTCTTTTTTTAAAAGAGAATAAAAACTTAAAACTTTTTTGCTGTTAGTTCAATTCCAGATTTTCTAGTCAAGAGAATCGCTCTCTTCACGTGCTTGCTAAAAAAAAACCTATTGTTACAACTTAATAAAAAAAATCAAATTATAAACATTATAATTATTATTTTTATTTAATTTTCGTTATTCCAAACTCGATCATTTCACAACAATTTAGACCTCATATCAAATTTTTTTAGCTTTTATTATGTCCATTTTTATAAGTCAATTAGTATTTTAATTAATAATATTAAATGAATAAAAGAAAAACAGTTAATTTCGACCAATAGACAAACATATTAGTTTACATGTTTATATATATCATGTAGAAAACAAATTTATTTGCTTTCTCACAATAGATAAAAGAAAATAAGAATTAATTTCTCAAACATATCAGTCTATATGTATGTTTACATATGTATATACTACTTTGATATAAGCAAGTATGTAGGATATTTTATTTGCCTACCACTTGGTCTGAATTCAAATATTGAAAAAGAAATTGGGACAACTGTGTAGGCCAGTTGTAAGCCATTTCTTACAATATTTCTCTTCTAAACAGTTAAAATTTTAAACTAGCTTTCAAATTTTGGCACTAACAAGTACAATAAGAATGTATGATTATTTTGGGCTTGGTGAAGGGTTACTACATCAATTTCCTTACTTTCTAACATTTTTTTATATTTTTTTTAACACCTGATTTTGTAAAGTTCAAATAGTGTGCTGGATTAGAGCTTTGATGGTTTTATAATTGAGGCATAAACAAGAATGTGTATCTGTTACAGAAGGCCCATGAAATTATTTATTTACTATCCTTCTTCATGCTCCTTTGATACTTATTGAACTTTGAAGGTCTAGTCAAATATCAAAACATGTTTGTTTAAGTTAGCCTCTAGATATTCCCATTATTGCATTTTTGCATTCCTTGGGAAATACCCTCATCAAACATAATATCCCTAATCCTGTACTATATATGTGTGTTTATACACATATACATATTTTTATAATACATTGCACTTGCTATTGTCACAAAGTTTACCTATTTTTTATAAATCTTAGCTATATTAAAAAATTCCTGATATTATCCTGCATTGTTACTAACATTCAAAATAAGGCTTTAAGATATGGTCATTATATGTGCCATAGATCTCTCCTCTTTGGTTTACCCAAAATGCATTGGGACCTGATTGCTTAACTATGGTATATGGTCCCTCATATGTATTGCTAAACTTATAATACTTACCTTCCTGCGGTTTACTAGGATGAGGAGTTTTTATTAGCACTTGTCTCCAATTCTGAATTCATATTTAGACCATCTTACTTTCTGATTTCTATGATTTGCTTTCCTATTAAGTCATTCCTGAGCTTGCAATATATCCTTTTCTTTGTCTAAGATTATTTTTGTGGCTACTGATTGTAACTTTTAAATAGCACAGGTGTAATTTGGTGAAAATGTGATCAGATTGGTGTGAATCCAGTTGACTCATTCACACTCCAATTGATGTACTCGATTACCTGTTTTGTCTGCTTAACCCACCCCTTGTGTTCTTCCTCTAAATAGGTTCTAAACAAATGACCCACATGACACATTCACATCTGAGGATTTCTAATGGAGGTCAACACATGCTTGATCCCTGATTTTCCCACCCATTTCTTGCATAGGAGGGGAGTACCATGATCAGTTAAAATGATTCCAGGCTTTCTTACCATCGGGAATTGGAGGGTGTTCAATACTTTGATCATATGATTAGTATTTGCTTGGGATATTGGGTAAGCAGCGACATATTTGGAAAAGAGATCATAGGTGACTAATAAATATTTTTACCTGTTAAATGGAGGCAATGGCCCATAATAGTCAATCGCTAAAATCTCACCTGGTTTTTCTGGTATAATCAAATTTATCGAGTTGATATAGTTTTGGTTTACTGGCTTGGTTCTCAAACAAGTTAGACAGTCTTTGAGAGACTTCAAGATGTCCTTACACATTTTCAGTCAGTAAAAGCAATTTTTAAGAGTATAATGTTTTGTGAGCACCGTAATGCCCATACAAACAGTGGATGTACTTTATGAATGGGTCTCTTCGAGGTGTTGGTATTACTACCCTCCACTCATCTGTGTCACAATCAGTTCTGTATAGCAAGCCCTATTGTTCAAGTTTAAATCAAGCAATATCCTTGGGCACATTCAAAACTCCTCCCCTAACAAAACTTTCATGATTGGGTTTAATTCTGGGTCATCGAATTGTATCTCGGGTAGGTTTTACAACTCATTCTCTACATTACTATCAGCCATTATATTGACATTTGTAATGTAGGCATTGTCTACCAATAAATGATTTTGTTCTGACCAACATGGGTTTCGACTTAGCATGTCAGCTACGACATTCTCAGATCCTTTGCAATATTGTATGGCGTAATTGAATTCCTGTAGCAACAAACTCCATCTAACTAGATGACTATTAATCATTAGCTGTGATCAGGAATTTGAGGCTTTTATCAGCGATCACTATTACCTCTGATCCAAGTAGCGTCTGCTGAAATTTTTGGAAGGCCCACACTATTGCTAGTGCTTCCTTTTCAGTAACCATATAATTCATCTCTGGACCCTTCAGGAGCTGGCTGATAAAATAGAGGACTCCAGGTTGGCCATCCTCCTGGATTTGGGATAACATTACTCCCAAACCGAAACCACTACTATCTGTTCGGACAATAAATGGTTTATTATAATCAGGAAAGGCTAACATGGTTTGCTCTAAGAACCCCGTTTTAATATTTTCAAATGCTCAGTCCTGTTCTTTGGTCCGCTTTCATCGTTCATCTTTTCTAATTAGTTTTAGCAATGGTTCCATGTGGTCAGTGAACTTCTGGTAGAAACGGTTGTAGAAATTACATAAGCCTAAAAATGATCTAATTTGCTTCTTATTAATTTGTTTGGGAAGTTTTGAATGGCACTGATTTTCTCTGGATGGGGCCTTATCCCATTGCAACTGATGATGTGGCCTAGGAAGACTACCTGGTTAGACACTAAGGTACTCTTCTTGAAGTTTATTTTGATTCCCTTCTTGTAGCATTCTTCAAAAAACAGCGAGATGTCGAAGGTGTTCTTCGATTGTGGTTGTTGCAACAATTACATCATCCACATAAATTGATAGGATCTGTTTAATCTCAGAAGATAGGGTCTTATCCAAGCATCTAATCAGACCAGCACCACTATTGATCCATCCACATGGTATCCTCTTAAACTGGTATATAATACCCTCATATCGGAAGGCAGTGTATTGGCGATCTTCAAGTTGAAGTTTAATCTGTCAATAACTGGAGGTCAAATCAAAGGTGGAAAATACCTTTTTATTTCCAAATCTCACGAATAATTCATGAATGGGTGGTGGAATATCTGTCAGGGACAGTAATTGTGTTCAATTGCCTCGCATCCAAACAAAATCTCATTGACCCATCTGTCTTTTTCACTATCACAACTAGAATACAGAACGGTGAAGAGCATTTGGAAATTATACCCCAATCCAACATTTTATTAATCTGCTTGGGTATTTTTTCTCGATACTGGTATGGAATAGGATACAATCTGGATTTAAATGGTTGGTCATGCACTAATTTAATTCTTTTCTGGAATCCCTCTATCACTCCTGGTATCTCTGAGAAAATCAGGCTAAATTCCATTATAACAGATCGCAATTTAAGTACATCATCGCTTCCAAGCAAGTTGGACTCTGCTATCATTTAAGAGTGCTTCTGGGATACTAGGTGTAATACAATCAACCTCAATTAGATCATATCTTGAAAGCAAGGTCATCTCCAAGACCTCATCATTTACTCTAATTGTTTTACTGGAGAAATCAAAACAGATGTTCAAATGTAGGAAGTCTGCCCCAAGAATAACATCATGGATTAATCCATTGAGTATCAAAAACACATGATAGAGGGTTGTTTGGCCTACTTCAATGTTAACCCAGATCTGTGTCTGAGCTAGTTTGGCCTTGCTGTTAGCCATGGTAACTTGGATAGACTTCAGTGGCAGAATTTTGACATTGGGGTTTTGGCCAGAATTTTTTTAAAAAAATTATCTGACACTGAAATCTGGCTACCAGAATCTAATAGTGCCTTAACCAGCAGACCCTTAAACAAAACCTCTATCATTGTAAAGCAAAGTTAGGTACTTTATCATCCCACGAACACACCATGTTAATGATCTCTATAAGGGGTCACATGTTCCTCAAGGTATCTTTGGTGTCTTAAGATGAGGAACATAACCTCAAGTACCTTGCTAGTTTGGTTTCTTTTGTTTTTTTGGTGTATGGTTGCTACCCCAGGATTTTGGTGACTTCCCTGGACTGTTAGGAGGGCTCATTTGTGCTTTGCCATAATTAGGTTGCTCCCTTTTTGGTGACCATATACTTTGGCGATTATTTTGCATAGCTTTACCCTTCCAATGATTAGGGTCATTGTTGTTTTTCCATTTTCGTAAAATATTGCATTTATAGCTGTCTCTTCTTCCTTTTTTCAGGAACTCTAGTAGACAAGCTAAGGTTGTTCATGTCTATACTAGTGAATAACTCTGCTCCCTATTCAATATTTACCGCATTTGTGCACAATAGTGACTGCTCTATCCCCAATGGAAGATTCTTTTTCACAATTTTTACAATATCACTTTCATTGAAATAATAGGTATTTAATGTATGTATTTTTGTAAACTGCCATCTAAAAAAATTTAGTTAGCATTTCTCCAGGTATTGATCTATACTTCTTGTGAAACATCTGATATAGTATAGCCTCCTGTCTGTCCCTATTCCAGAAGTTCCTGGTCAGTAACATTGTATAATCATCAAAAGTAGATGGTGTCTGAAATAGAGATTCCCACCACATCAAGGCATCTCCTTGCAGGTGGCTGTAGGCAATTATTATTTTCTCACCCTCAGACAAATTCCTGTTTACAGAAAAATACAAGTTTAAGCTTCGTAAATGTTCTATCGGTGCTTCATTCGGGGCTTCTTTAAACACCTTTAACTTAATGAATTGATTAATTGCATTTATCTGTGTTGGATGTGTGTGAATCTTCATAATTTCTGAAGCATCCTTTTGTGGATTCATCATATAGTGATCAGAATTGGTTTGATATATATTTGGAAGAGTGTCCTCTAAATGAACACTGGAGACCATCATCCTCTTCAGTCAAGATATAAGGCAGGAGAGTGGATTCCATATAATGGTTGCTCACTCTCTGTGATCCTTAATTGCTACTTTCAAATGACTCATATCAACATCCCTCTCTTCCCCATGTTTCTGAGTCTTTGTGCTAGCTTCAGTTTGTCGTGTTATATGTGTTAGTAATTTGGGTTCCTTTGAGGTTCCCCTTTTGAATGTCTTCGATTCATGGACTCATTCATTTTATCCATTTGATCTTATATTTCAGCTGTGCTCTCTGTGAGTTCCTCCAATCTATTTTGGTGTATAACAGTAACAGTTTCCATAGACATTAATTTGTTCACAAATTGGTCCAAACGTCGATTTAATATATCTTCAACGCTATTGGGTATTTCACCTTCTTTATCCTGTGCACCCAAAAGATGATTCAATTTGGTAGGAATGGCTTGAAGTTGCTCTTTGATTTCACTTTCATGCTTTTCTTGGTTCTTTTTTATCTCATCCCTGAAAGTTTCCTGGGTCTTATAAACTTCTTTCAATTTTGTTTCTAGCTGAACAACAATACTATCTGTAAATACTGTATATTTCCCATGACCCTGTATAATTCTTTCATCCATCTCTTCTTTCATTCTATCCCTCTCTTGTTTTTGTTCAACACTATCTTTTTGTACATTTTCTAACCCTAGAGATAATTGTCCCATGTTCTCAATCAATTTATTTTCAATTCCCTCTATTTCTGCCTTCGTTCTCACTTCTACCTTATTCACCTTATTTTTCAATTCTTCTCTCAAAAGACATATATCTCCTTTCAGTTCTGTTTTCAACTTGCTCACATCATCTTTAGTTGCCATACCCTCTAACTTCATGTTCATATCTTCTCTCATGGCATCCACTTTGTTACACATACTACACATACTAGCAGTTATCTTTGCCTCCATGCTATTCATGTTTGATTCTAAACTAGCATATATTCTCACCTCCATACTATTCATATTTAATTCCAAACTACCTATTTCAGTTTTCATATTATCGATATTCATTTTAGTTACCATTTCTGCCTTCATGCTGTTCATTTCAGTTTTTATTTCTATTTTCATATTATCTCTCTTTTCCTTCATACTGTTCATATGGGCCATCATTATCTTGTTCTTTATTTTTTGAAACATTTGTGGTGCAAGAAATATTTTCAGTATCATGTACTACTTTACTTTCAGATGCTTTTTCTCAGTGGGGACTTCTTGCATCTGGAAAGCTATTTGACTTTCTCCCGGTCTCTGTGATTTATTCTCCTCCATCATAGACCCCGAGGAGATTGGATCAAAAAAGACCCCTCCCTATTACTATTATCAATATCACTTTCCACTTCAACAACATTAGTATCTAACATCTCTTCCATAGTCTCTATACTTTTACTTCTAAATACTAATCCACTTCTAAGCAACATGTACCTAAATAATTATTCAAAAAAAAACTTTATACTTACAAATATCAAAATACAATCTGTAGGACTTCTCACCATTTCATGCCATTATTTACTTTTTTAAAAAAAACTGGTGTTTTAGCTTGCCTAATTCTTCTAGTTTTAATTTCACTTATTGATTATTTATTTACAAGTTGATCTCTATTTGTTCTCTCCATCACATGTTGCATTCACATCCTTTAATGTTATTTACTTTTAATGTGAATTTTACATTTTCAAAAAAAAAATTGATATATCTCTTCATCATCATTTCTATTGAATATATATTTGGTCTTATCTAATAGAGAGTATGTCTAATATGGATTTAAGATTTAAGGCTTAAGGGTAAAATAAAAAAAATATTAAAAAAAATTTTTTTTTTAAATTCCAGTCCAATGACTGAACCTCCCTTGCATCTAAACTATGTTCATGCCTAAACATTTGGGTGCCAGATATAATGGAACCCACTACCCAAAGTTGATGGTACCAGATATACCAGAACCACTTGGTACACCATACGACAATGCGAATACGGCTAAGTAGTTGGATGATTTGAATAAAATGTGTCAACCAACCTACAACAAGACATATCCTACATCCCTGGCTTAACAGCATAATTAGGTGCATCATATGTTACTGAATCAAGAATGGCATCTAACAAAGGGAATGCATCTCACTACTGTCAGACCTAGGCCTTCGAATGGGATGCTAAAGATGTCACAATGAAATGCCTAGTTCCAAGTCACATCTACCTTCAATATACTAACTTATAATTACTTTAAAATATTTCAATGTAACCTAGACCCATGCATATTCATTACACCTCTGTTTTAGGCCCATTACACCACAGAATTCGAACTCAGGGAGTTCTTGCAGTCAGCTCTCTTCAGGGATGGACCTACTCAATTATAAACCAAATATGCCTATATATAAGCATAGATATAGAAAAATACTGATGATGATCAATTATTTATAATAGCAATATATATTGATGATGATGATCATCAAACTTTTAATGTTGTAAATGCACAATGATGATGGTGATGATCAAACAGATCAGAAAAATAAATATTTACAAACAAAAAATAAAATAAAATAGATAAATAATGGGTTATCAAGAATGGTTTTTCTATCATCTTTATGGCTTCATATAATAGAAACAAAATAATTTGAAGTACATTATATACGAAATAATACTATATACTTTATTAAATATGTATATAAAACAAAATAAAGAAAAGCACTGTGAAAGTTCACTAATTATAAAACTACCCCATTAATATAATTATTATAGTGATATTTTTAGGCTAAGGTAAATATATAATTACAATTTTTTTTTACTAAATATATATAGCCCCACTCCTATTTATATGTGTGTGTAAGTCATGGTAGAAATTAATGATAGATACAATAAAGACCATTTACTCAGTGGGTTAATTGTACATTCAGAATAAAAACAAAATTATAAGTAAATATTATTAAAACTTATTAGTAGATTATCTTTCTAGTCTTGTTGTCCTAAAGTTTTGCCCTCAATGTTAAATATATAAAAACCTTACTTGAGATGAGGTCATCTTGATGGATCAATATTGAATTCTAAAGGAATCTGAAATTTACTTTTATTTAAAAATAATAATACATTAATTGAAAAGGATTCCTTTTTTAAATTTAAATCAACATGACATTTCTCCATCTACTGCTTCCACTTTCAATTGTATGTGGGTGAATTTGAAAAATGAATTTTAAATACACAATAAAAAAAATTACAATATATAAACTTTCAAATAAAAATGACAAAGGCAAAAAAAAATAATCATCATGTGAATCAAATATATAATTTATCTTGAGGAAACAAGCATTCAGTCCAAAAAAATGTCAATATCCATGGTTAATGTTCCTGTTCACCCACTTTGTTGTTATTTATATATTTCATGTTCCTTGATTGAAACAAATGCATATGAAATATCTCCTGACCATATATAAATCCATGGAAAATGGCTGCACACCAGCATTCTACAAAATTTTCATAATTCCATAATGACATTGAACTAGCTTTGGAAAGTTCCACAGCATTAGTTTTTTACCCGAAATACATCATAATGTTTCCTTTCTTATAAACTATTATTTATAATTTGGCTTAAAGATATATAAAAATAGCTTTTAAAGACAACAGTTAATTTTTAGTAGTTTCAGATTTCCTTCGCATTATTTTTATTATAATGAATTTTAGCTTGCAGAATAAATTAAGTCACTAGTTCATTTCTGCTAATTATAAATTAACATTTAACTTCTTGAAACCACGAATATTAAAATTTTGCTGTTTTTTTAAATGCCAAATAGTTTTTTTCTTTTTTTTAAAAGAAAATAAAAACTTAACTTTTTTGCTGTCAGTTCAATTCCAGATTTTCAAGTCAAGAATGCTACTCTCTGTTGGTTCAATTGTATATTTTTCTAGTCAAGAGAAACGCTCTCTTGTTGCGTGCTTGCTAAAAAAAACCTATTGTTACAACTTAATAAAAAAAATCAAATTATAAACATTATTATTATTATTATTTTTATTTAATTTTCACTATTCCAAACTTGATCATTTCACAACAATTTATATCTCATATCAATTTTTTTTTATCTTTTATTATGTCCGTTTTTATAAGTCAATTAGTATTTTAATTAATAATATTAAATGCATAAAAGAAAAACAATTAATTTCTACCAATAGACAAACATATTAGTTTATATGTATGTTTATATGTATATATCATGTAGAAAACGAATTTATTTGCTTTCTCACAGTAGATAAAAAAAGAATAAGAATTAATTTCTCAAACATATCAGTCTATATGTATGTTTATATATGTATATACTACTTTGATATAAGCAAACATTTCAGTCTGTATGTATGTTTATATATGTATATACTACTTTGATATAAGCAAGTATGTAGGATTATTTAATTTGCCTACCACTTGGTCTGAATTCAAATATTGAAAAAGAAATTGGGATAGGTGTGTAGGCCAGTTGTAAGCCATCTCTTACAATACATAATTTTTTTAAAAAAATAAGGTTGGCATTGGTTGAATGTTATTAAAGATAATGTTGATCTGCTATTGAAGTAACAAGGCATGTCCTCTGGGGGGGCATTCGATCAGTAGGTAGAATGTTCTTTTCTGGAAGCAGACATTGAGCATGTTCATTTACTTTGAAGATGTTATAGAGTATGTTATGGGTGCATTGCAAGTTTAATGTAGTTAATAAGTGTAATAACAGACCATTTAGTTTTGAGTTTTTGTAGGATTCTTAAGCTGATCACAGGTGATTAGCCCGCCCAACATATTTTTCTGCAGGCAGTTTCTACTTTGTTGACAAATGCCTTCATTGGGATGAACCATGCCAAATAGTATATTATTTTTGGGAGAATGAGAGCATTTAATAGGGCTACCTTCCCAAATAGGGAAAGGTATATTTTGGATAAGGATGCAATTGCGGTTTCATTTTTATCTAGTAATGAGTCCTGTATCTTTTTACGCATCACCATGGGGGATTTTGATAGGTGAAATCCCAGAAATTTCTGTGGTACTGCTTCAAATCCACTGGAGATCTTCTGGTCAGTAAGAATTCGCCAAATAGCTGATTTTTTCAGGTTGACCAGGAGATCAGTCAATTTGACATGATGGTCAAGAAGTTGTTCTATCCTACCCAGCTCATCATGGGATGAAAGAAACATAACTACATCATCCATATATGAGATGTGAGTGATGTTCTCATTAAGTAGCAGTACCAGAGAAAATTTATGTCTAATTATTGCAAAGATTGTAAATAGAGAAAATGAGGGTATTTTCCAAGCATAGAAATAGAGGAGTTATGTAAAATATTATTTTTATTGTTGTTCTAAAATTTTTTCTCTCTCTAGAAAATTTTTGACATCACACTAAGAGGGGGGTGTTTTAAATTTTTTTATTCAGATTTACTTATTAATTATACAATTGAATCAAAAATAAATTCCGCATTTGTTATATTTTGGGAAAAATATTGATTGATTAACTTTAATTTTGTATAAGTTATAAAGCAATGTTTAATTACTCCAGAAAAAAGAGAATAGAAAGAAAGTTAAATGTAGAAAGGTATTTCAACTAAAGATCAATAAAAAAAAATTGCTGAAGGATAAAATAAAATGGATATGATAATTCAGTAAACGTTCGGTTAGATTAATTATAAAAAAAAGATAGCATTGTTTCATTAGAGCAGAAAGCTATTTTTAAAACTAATTAAACAAAAGAAGAATTGTTAGTACAATTAATATTGAAATGATTAATTGTGGTAAAAGACTTAATTTATCATAGGATAGCCCAAGTAATGATCATCAATTATAATATTAATACCAGATATGGAACAGTGATATATGTAAATAATGTATGCAGAAAAGAGCGATGTGCTTTTTTTCTCTTCGTGAATGGTGCTATCTGCTGTCATGCATATTGGACTAAAAGAATCCAGAGTGAATGCTGTCCAGATAGATGTAGCAATTTTGCACCATGAGGGAATTGTTCCCAGAGACTGTGCTTCTATACATACCAATAGCCAGATAGGACAAAAACAGATCACAGATCTTTTCATTTGTGCAAACCTGATGGGCTCCAGTAGGATTGTGAAGAGAAGGACTGGGAGTATAAATAACTAGTAATTATTAATAGTGATGACTGATGTTAATCTATTATCAGTGCTGAATATTAGTATTTGTAGAAAATAGTAATTACAATCAAAGACTTATGGATCACATTTGTAAATGCTGAACTTTTAAAGGAGACTTGTGTTTTATGTGTTTAAAAGTCAATAAATATTTTTGCATTTTTACTAGTGATAATTTTCTTTAGACATTTTTTTGTTGTTGTTATTTATTGACAAGTGAATACACAACAGGATTACAATGAATAAACCGAGTACAAGTGTGGAAAAAATAAAAACGTATCACTATCATAAAGAATAGGAAGATTATTTTTTAATTATGATGATAAACAAATTGTATGTATTATTTGCAACATGCATGTTGCTTTATCAAAGAAAGACAATGCTGAAAAAACGTTTTCGCACTGCTCATAAAAATTATGAAGAAGATTATCCATGTGGCATTGTATTAAGAAAAGCTAAAGTGCAATAGCTAAAGACAACTCACTATGCAACAAAAATTTTTTGTCAAATACAATTACAAGTTCAAAAACTGCTATGGTTGCCTCATTCAAGTTGCTGAAACTTTAATTAAACACAATAAACCCTTTCAAGATGTACAACTATGGAAAAAAACCCATTATCAAAGCTGGTGAAGTATTATTTGAAAATTTTAAGAATAAATCTGAAATAATGACATCTATCAACAAATAAGTCATTGTCATGAAAGACAATCATGCATAGGTCAGAAGAAACTAGGCAAAATCTTGAGTAGATTTTACATAAAAACATTAACAATTGTAGCTTTTATCACTACAGTTTGATGAATCTATACAGATATTGTATAATTATGCATTTTTGTTTGCATGTTTTTTGATGAAATGTTGCCACAGAAGAATTATTAACAATTATTCCAATTCAAGGAAGGACAAGAGATCAAGATATCTATGATTTATTCAAGAATTGCATTGTACAAAGAAATTTTCCAGTTCATAAATTAGTATCAATAACTACCAATGGAGCTCTTGCAATGATTGGCAGTAAAATTGGTTTTGTTACTCTGTGTAAAAATGATAATGATATACCTAAGGTAGTTTTATTGATATATTGTATTACACATCAGCATGCCTTATGTTCAAAAGTATTGAAATTTAATCATGTTATTATGAGTGGTGCCTTCAAAATTTATTAATAAAATAAGATCAAAAAACTTGTTATGTCATCAATTCCAGGATTTTCTAAAGAATGCAAGAGTGAATATAGTGAATTGTTATTACATACTGACTAAGGTGGTTAAGTCTAGCAAAATTTTTAATCAGATTCAGAAAATTTCTACTACAAATAAGATCATTTTTGGAAACTAAAGGTGATTCATATCCAAAAAATGACAAAGAATGGTTTCTTGACCTCACCTTTTTCTGTGATATTACAGATGTAGAACTACAAGGGAAAGATAAAACAATAATAGTTATGATGAGCACTTAGAAGTCATTCAAGTAGAAATTAAGTATGCTTGTAATGCAACTGAAGCATCATGAATCAAAACATTTCAAAAATATGGCTGATGAGCTCAAGATAGAAAGAATCTAATCTACAATAAATATGTTGAAAATATAACATTTTTCATAAAGGAATTTGAAGGGAGATTCATGGAATTTGACAAACTTGAAGATATCATTATTTTTTTGTCTTATCCATTTAATGTTAACATCAATATTGAAAATATCACTATGGAATTAAATGAATTTGTGCATGCAGATTCTAAGCCAATAAACATCATGCAGATTCTAAGCCAATAAACATCATGTGATCATATAGAGAGAGTTTTGTCTGTTTACATACAGATTCAGGGGGCCTTGAAGAAGAATAATGAATATTAAATGTGATATACATTTAAAATAAATGGCTTCAAGTGAGAGCTTCTGGACATTAATAAGCAGAGATAAATATCCAAATATTTGGAGAGTTGCTGCATATTTCAATGCATTTTTTGTTTCAACATCTGAATCAGTATTTTCCTGCATGAATTTGATAAAAATTAAACATAGGTCACAATTATCAAATCTACATTTAGAATTGTGTTTAACAATTAGTTTAAATTCATATAACTCAAATTTTGACAAACTTGCCAAAACAATGCAATGGTGACCTATAAAAGATACTTGCGAACTGATGAATATTTTTTTCTACGAGACACAAGACTTTAAAAAAGGACTTTTTAGAGAACTCACAAATATTGGTGACGTTTTTAGAAGTGACTTACGAACTGATGAATATTTTTTCTACAAGATATGAACTGTCAAAGACATTTTACCATGACTACTATTAAATTACCTCAGCTCCCTCTAGTATTACAATTTGTCCATGTCACTTTATAAAATATTTATTAAATTAAAATTTTTAAATTACCTATAAATAATTATTTTCTAGAGCTGATCCCAATTTTTAAATAAAATATAAAGAAAAAAAAGAAAATAATTGTTTTAGATTGTATTAAAATAAATTAGATGCAAATTTTGCAAAAAAAAAAAAATAAATAAATTACAAAATAAAAAACAAAATAAATAATATTTTATTTTTTTTGCAAAATTTGCATCTAATTTATTTTAATACAATCTAAAACAATTATTTTCTTTTTTTTTTCTTTATATTTTATTTAAAAATTGGGATCAGCTCTAGAAAATAATTATTTATAGGTAATTTAAAAATTTTAATTTAATAAATATTTTATAAAGTGACATGGACAAATTGTAATACTAGAGGGAGCTGAGGTAATTTAATAGTAGTCATGGTAAAATGTCTTTGACAGTTCACATCTTGTAAAAAAAATAATCATCAGTTCGTAAGTATCTTCTAAAAACATCACCAATATTTGTGAGTTCTCTAAAAAGTCCTTTTTTAAAGTCTTGTGTCTTGTACAAAAAAATATTCATCAGTTCGCAAGTATCTTCTAAAAATGTCACCAATATTTGTGAGTACCTTATAAAAAAAAACCAGGACTTGGAACTGTTATTTTTTTCTGTTCCAGTTTTCATTCTGGAAAAAAAGGTGGTTTTTTTTTTGGCTTTCTGGTTCAAAGTCCTAAAAAAACATAGTCAATATACTTTCACCAAAAAAGTTGCCCCTCTCATGTCCATGTACTCCTAATCTTGGTTAAGTGGTGATGAGACTATTCCTAGAGAGGTGACCAGGCCAATACATTTCCCTTTTCAAACGATTGAATCAGCATTACCAAACTGTTTTAATCAAGCTTATACAAACAATACGTGAGTTGACTTATGCCCCCTGATTGTATATACAGATTCGAGTTCACAGGATATCTCTGTAACCTGATTAAACCTGTTCATACCCCACATTTCACAACTTATATCCCTCTAAGTGACAACTCTGATCACTATACCGAGGTGGGTTTGATGACTGGCATTTCTTATCTAGATCATCCATGAGCTCAGAATATTTACTGACAACTCATTATATAAGCAGTTCTTTCCCTGTACATTGGTTTATATTTCACTGACTCACGATATTTATCAAATATCTAACTGGAAATTTCAATCCAGTGAGTCTTTATATGCGAAGAGGATCTCTGTACCTGTTTTCCCTATCTAATAACATCTGGTTCACCACAGAACTCACGCATGAATGTATAAGAGATGGCTTACCATATACTGCTAAGACCCCTACAGAGATGGCTTACCATATACTGCTAAGATCCCTACTACAATATCTATCTCTACATACCTCCTGCCTCTATCTATGATCTCATTCACTCCTCTCTCTAAATGATGGTTTGTCTCAATTTTGTTGAAGTATTCCTTGCAACTGTTTGGCCATTTACTGGCTCATTCTTCCCTTATATTATCATTATTATTATTTTTTCCTATTATCATATGTCCATTTTTCATTAATCTTAATCCAGTCCCTTTCCAATATTGTACCAGTGAATCTGTCCATTCCTTATAATTGTAATTATGTTTTATCTGGAGGTAGTCTCATCCTGTTGGACTCATATCTGCTTTCTCTAGGATGTGGATTTTGATCCCCATGATCTCTATCCTCTGTCTGTTCATATGGATGCTTCCATTCAGTCTCCACTCTGTGTCATCCATCTCCCTGCACTCTTGGGTTCCGCTCCATAAAATTCCCCCTGTTTTTTCCCCATCGACTTTTATTAGAATTCCATCCTTTTTAATTACAAGTGGTTCCTTTGGAGGCAGTCTATATTTATTTCCTTCATCCTTCTGGTTGGCCCTGGTGCTATCCAGTGTGTTTAGCAACTCAGCAATCTGATCCACTGTCTTCTTCCCCATACTAATCAGTATCTGTTCAATGTCTCTCAGGAAAGTATGCCTAATCATCCAAATTATTTGCATTTCAGATAATGGATTAGATGTCATCATCTGTAACTTGGCCACTTGATGGTGAAAGAAGGTTATCAGTGATTCTTCTGGTCTCCATTTCTCCTGTGCCATCTGATGCAACATGTTTTATTGGAGTTCCTCACTCCAATAACTGGTCACCAAAGCTTTATGATATTCTGCGAACGTTGTGGGCTTATGGAACAGTGAGTTCCACCACACTTGTGATTTGCCCTGCAAATGACTGCAGGAAACTGCTATATTGGCCTCCGCATTCATCCTGCTGAACTTGAAATATCTTTTGAGGCTCCCCAAATGCTCCATAGGCCTTTCTCCTGGGTGTCCAGAGAAGACTTGTATCTTTAAGAACTGAGGGAACCTGATAGGATTATCTATGTGATTACCGTAGCCCCTGTCTATATATCCTCCAGTGGCTCTTGATTGAATGCCTTCTACTTCTGTATTGGCACTGTTAGCCCCTGTCTATATATCCTCCAGTGGCTCTTGATTGGATGCCTTCTACTTCTGTATTGGCACTGTTACCGGCTGACCTTATCCTCTCTTCAAATTTAGACTCTAACCTTTCCATTACTCTCCCTACCTGACTTATGTCCCACTGCATATTCACCAGCATCCTTCAAATTCATCACTTCAAATTCCTCCTCTTTATCTAACTTCCTCCTTTCCACTTCATGCTTCCCTATACCCACTCTCAGATCAAAATCTGCTGACTATATCTACATTCTCTGCCCTATCTAGTTCCTCACACTCATATTGTTCAAGGCTTCTCGGTTCACCCAACTTGATTTCCCTGTCCTGTCCATTCCCTATATCCTTTGCATCTGATTGCTTGGTTAAGTTACTCCTCATTTCTTCTATGGCTTCAGCAATTCTTTTGTTATTCTCCATTGATAACTTCGCACACCATTCTTCCATCCTTCTTTCTTCCCTCTCCTGGTATTCCTTTATAAACTGCTGTTGTTCCATTCTCATTTGCATGAGCATATTCATTATATCACTAAAGTCTATTTTATCTTTCACTTCCCTTTGGGTTATATCCCCTGCTTCCCTCTCCTTATCTTCATCCACTTCTCTTACTTCATTTATTTGATGGTCCATTTTAGTTTGGGACCTTGTACGCATAGATATAAATTTTACTTAACCCTTCTTAATATATTTGTTATTATTTTTTTTCTCTACTGATTCTTTCCTTTCTATTTTGATTTGCTATTTGGTTCTTTATTATATGATTATTAGCATTTAGACCGCTAGCCCATCCAAACACACTTGCTCTGGTTCACCATTTTGTCTACCTGCCCTAGATTCATTTTGACTGCCTGTCTTACTTTGATGACTGCCCTCTATTTCAGTATGTATGTAAACTCTTAATTATTCTGCTTAAACTAAATAACGCACTTATATATTTTCATATTTTAACTTGACTTAAACACTATACTTTATTCTCTCTGTTACCGATATATATAAATTCATTTATTTTAATTGTCCTTCCAACAATCTGCATTTCTGATATACTTTAATAGTATGTTTATCCTTTATTGATCACTTTATTGTTAAGGCTATTTAAAATTCATACACATATATATTTTTTAACTTACAAATATCCTATGTTACACGCTCCGTTTGTACTTTATTGATCACTTTATTGTTATGGCTATGAAATCATACATACATTTATTTTTTAACTTAACTGAAATACGCGACTATTTTAGAATCACATATATATATTTCCTTCAACCTAACTTACAGAAGCGACTATTTTTATTATTTATAATTAAAACCTTCCTGAAACTTTATTTTATTCTACTAGACTTAAACACTTTATACTTCATTAACAGCATTTACATTTAAATAATCTATCTTTGATCACTACAATTATATTTGAATACTTCTTTTCTTACATCGAATACATCACAAGAAACTCCAAAAGCTTTCTTGATATTAAAATTTTCCCCCTTCTGTCTATCCTTTCTACACATTTGATGTCGAAATACATATATAAATTATTGCAAAGTGCAAAAAAAAAAAATTAGCCTCTTCATTTTCGCTCCTCACCACTCTGATTTATTAAACTAATTTGATATGTATTTTTTAAATATTTACTTTATTTTACAAAATTTACCCAACACGTAATTACTAATTGCACAGCAATAATATCCTGGACTGGCCCCCAAAAGGTAATGGAAATGAATCGATTGAAGGAAGGTTCCTTTTTATTTGCATAGAATACAGATTCTTAAATTCAAATCATCCACCTTCTGTTACTACAAGCAAAGAGAACATATGGACATAAATGAATTTATATCCATACTTGACTGAACCTGGGACTATACTAATATTGCCCCAAGTTATCTTTCCTGGTCAAACGTCTCGACTGCTGAAATTATTAAAGAATTACAGTGCTTGGATAAATTATAAATTTAATGGGATCAGAAATGCCATACAACCAGCCTCACATGTTACTTACTACTCAAAATGGAATAATAATTCTAACCCAAAACCCTCCGGGTATATTAACTATTTGAAATGGCGAAGAAACGAGACAAAATAATTAAGGAACATTTAATATAATAAATAAATAACAAAAAAGAAATCAATTGAAATATTTACATACAATAAAAACGATTAAGTTAAATAATTTTACTTTTGGGAAATATATGTAATCAAGCACAAGTGCGTGTGCGGCGCAACTGCTCCCAAAAGCTGTTAATACAAATACAAATAGCTAACTAAAAATATTAAAAATATTAAAACAGCTGAGCGCTTTCAAATGATCTTGCCTTCATAATCATAGCTTGCTTATGTTTAAATTTATGCAAATATGCTAATTCCATCTTTTTGATAGAGAAAAACACGTGTCCTTCCTGTTTATGGCATCGCTGTCGCGAGAGATAAATAAAGCCTCTGTGATCTTTCTTTTGAGGTCATGTCTCTCTCTACATACGATGGTAGGATTGTCCGGAATGCATTCATGGTGACTTGTGCACTGGTGCTGATAAAAAACTGAATAAGTAGAAGGGTCGTTGGGAGCTCTATTGTACGAATACCTGTGTTGTGCCAATCGTGTGGCCAAAGATGCTCTGCTTTCCCCATAATATGTGCCTTTGCAATAGTTATTTGGACAAGCAATGTTATATACTGTATGGGGGGTCTGTAACAGTGGAGTTTGATCTTTGGTATTGTTAATTAGATTGTTAGAATTTGGAGGGGTTCGAAAACAGAGCTGATATTTGTTGTTAAGGATGGAATGTAGTTTCTTGTGTAAATTGGGTTTATGTATGGAAGTAATAACCTGGGTTTATCCTGTGTGGCGTGAGAGTTGAGAGGTTTATTCTGAATGTGTGAGATTTTTTTGTCGATGATGGATTGTCTGAAGCCTAAATTCAGTAGATCATTTCTATATTCTGCTACATTTGTTTTTGCATCTGCCTCGATTTTACACAACAATCTGTTTCTATGCAAAAAAGATGCTAGACCCGATAATTTATGTGCTGTGGGTGTGTGAGATTGGGGATGTGTATGGCATCTGATTTCCAACGGTTTGATGGCCATGCTATAATGGCAGTGGTTATTTTCTCTTTTTATTTTGACATCAAGGTATTTGACTTGTTGGTGAGTGTCTTCAGTTGTGACATTAACAATTAGTGCTGTGTTGGCTTCTAATTCAGTTTTGATCTGTGTAATGATCTCGGGGGTGGCAGCAATGAACAGGTCATCCACATATCTGGTGTATGCTAGAAGGCATGGTGGGTTTAGACTAGGTATGATTTTTCTCTCATAATAGTTTAGGAAGATGCTGGTGACTACACCACTCAGTGGTAGTCCCATAGGCCAGCCTTGTTTCATGGAGAAGCACTGGTTTCTGAAGAATGCCACAATGTTGCTGTCCAACCAACATAGAAAGTCATGGATGAAGTCAACAGTGGTTGAGCTATTTTTTGTGTCAAAAGTTCATTTCTGACTATTTGGATCGATGTGCTTCTATTGACAGAGCCATACACTTCGGAAACGTCCATGGCCAGTCTGATGTTTGGGTTTAATTGTAAATCTTTGACGGAGGAAATGAACTGTGCAGATGACACGTGTTTTTCTCTATCAAAAAGATGGAATTAGCATATTTGCATAAATTTAAATGTAAGCAAGCTATGATTATGAAGGCAAGATCCTTTGAAAGCGCTCAGCTGTTTTAATATTTTTAGTTAGCTATTTGTATTTGTATTAACAGTTTTTGGGAGCAGTTGCGCCGCACACGCACTTGTGCTTGAATACAATAAAAACAAAAATCATTTAGATATAATGCTACGATTAAGTGTATGGGTTAAATCCATAAATGGTTGTAATTTATTACAAAAAATTATCCATTTACAGTTGTCATTCCTAGTATTAGAAAGAGTCTAATTAGTGTCTATCTCATGAATATCTGTGATTTTCAATTGCTTTAAATCAAAGGTATGTGCACGTGTTTTATATAGGTGTGTTATGTAATTTACCTAGGTTTTTCTTTTTTCCGATCTGAGTAAATGTCCTGTTGACCATCATGTGGAATTCCTCCAATTCTTTTGCAGAGACGGTTACTCTTAGGCTTGCATTTGGTTTGTGGAATCTCTTCTTGTGTCTGTAGTGACTTCTCCATACTAGGACATCAAGGGCATGGCAGGCGGATCATCAGGCAGGCGCTACACTGGCAGTTGTTACATGGTGAGATGACCATACAAGCACGGTGGGTCTGAATTGGCCAGCGATTGTGATGACCCTTAACCACACATCCTTGAAGATTCAGTTATGTTGTAGATTATTTTCATGTTCATACAATGTTCAGTATTCTACGTTGAGGTCCTTATACTCAGCTTTCTGGGTTTTTTCTTTGCAAAATTTAAAAGATTTTCATGTCTGCTTTCTACTATATTCTAATCTGCTTCTTATCAGAGCAGTGTCCTCACCGAAGTCTCTATGCGAACTGTCTTGAATTAATTAATTAATGTCTTTTTTCAAATTCTTTCATTATCTTGATCTTTTTGTTTGTTGCTTTTCTTTCACACCTTTCACTTTACAACGCCTTCAACAATTTATACAAATTTACCTTTTCATACAATTTCGTAGCAATATTTTACATTTATTTATTATTTATTTTATTTTATTTTTTTAATAAAGTTATTTTCATTTGACATGCTTTAAACATTGCTTTAAACATTGCTCTCTGTATACATACTTTCACACATGCAGTTCGTTTTCGTCAAAATGTGTACTTTTTTAGAATAGATCTTTATCTTTTATTCTATTTCTAATCGTATTTAAACTCCTCAATTTTTACTTTTTTTTTTTTTATAAATCATTTTAAGTGCCTATTTCGTTTATATTTCCTTTCTCACTGTTGATTTTAAACCAAATATAAGATTTCAATATTTTCTGACTTCTTATATTTTTCAAAATATAAACTTTGGAGAGTAAAAGATAAGAATCTTGTTTGATTCAATTTCCCTCTCTTTTATTTCATTACAGTAATTAATTACGACATTTTTTTTCTTCATTGGCTTAATTCTTTTTATTTATTTTTTTTTTTTTTCTATTTCGAAAAGAAAACTACAATATTTAATATTGTCTAATATTAAATATATACATGTGTGATCGCAGTATGTGCAATCATCACAATATATATATAAATTAAATATGTGCATTACAAAATAGTTTTACTATCCATTTCAAGTAAATTTCAATTTTTTAAATTTAGAAAGTTTTGTTCTAATTACTTTTAATTGGGTTCCTATTTTGTTTGTTATAAAGGCAAAAAGTATTTTATATTTATTTTACAAACGAACACATAGAATATTTTTCTTTTCTTTCTTTTTGCCATTCCAAGCAACTCATAGATAATCTTTAAATGCATGTAACGAATATAATAATTAAAATTGTAGTAATATATATTATAGAATAAAATTTTAAGCTTACGATTTTTTGTCTGGTTTTAAATTTGAAGTCCCTTTTAAAGAAGTATTTGTTTTCCAAAATGTTTTCTATTTGAAAATGTGAAATCCTGGTAATTGCCAATTTATTAAACAATAGGTCAGATGGTGTTCGTCAAATATTCTCTAATCCATTATTTGTGAATCAAAGTAAAATTGACTATTCATTTTAATTCGGTTCAACTTCAAATTTAGTGTTATTAATTTTCAGTTTCTTGGTTTTTAATACTGTTATAGTTTAGATGTTATCTTTTCTCTTGTTCTTTTACCCCCCCCCCTCTACTATTTATGTTAGCTTATTTATACCTTCATCAGGGAGCATTGTTATACAAAAAAAAATGACCAATTAAAGTGTGGTATGTGCATACAATTAATACTTCTCCATCTATATTCCTTAGTGATAACTAACCAAGCTGTTCAAAATCATTTTAAATCACAATAAAAATATGCTTAAGGATTAATTATAAAGATTAATTTAGAATAGTTATAATTTTAAATTTTTTTGATTATTATTTAATAGTAATAAAATATCAAATGTTTCTTTACTTTTAAATTAGTAATGATGCCAATAAATTATTATTTTGCTATTATTGAAAATTAGTCCATCTGACAGACTGCATTTAAAATCTCATACACATCCTGGCAGAGAGTCTAGTATATCTTCGTCAGTCTAAGTCTTTATCATCTCCAGGAAATCTGTTGGTGAAGATTACTTATTTTTGTAATATAATTTAGCAATACACCACTGATATAATACATTTATTTAATAATTTCATTTATTGTCATTTAAAATTTTACACATTTGACCGCATAAATAGGGCTTGACAAACATCGAGCCCAACCATAAAGTTACAATGTATAGAATGATATTTATTCTATTTGCTCATCTATTTTTAAGCTTTTATTTTGTGGTAAATACAGTAATAAAAAAAACAAATATGAGAGCTAATCTACTAGTTAACTGCTTTTAAAAAATGTCACCTAATGATTACTAAGCATAATTATACTCCTTACTTTAAAATTTTCATTGTAACTTTTTATATATAAACTGACATATGACTGTCCTGCAGTCTTTTTCAAAGGTATGATGCATAATAGATAAAATAATAGGAAATAAATAAATAATAAGATAAAACAATGGAATGAATAAAATAAAGAAGAATAAGCAGAACAAAATGTGGGTGAAACCCTATGAATTATCCAAAACCATAGTTAATTGAACAGAAGTCCCATATAAATTATAGAGTTTGCAAAAAATGTTGGTAAAATTAGTGGAAATACTAATCGCTTTTTTTTTTTTTTTTAACATTTTAGCACCCCACATTTATCATAGATTCCCATAATAGTCAAGTGATTTATATTTATGGAAGAGATTCACTTGGGTGGAAAATAAGAAAGACCAACAATTTTCTCAATATAAAAATGTTAATGAAGACTGTTTGAAAGTCCTTAATAACACTAGGAACTTGCAAATTTTTTAATTGCAACATTACTTTTAGTTAGTTCCTCTATATATGGCATTTTATTACAATCGTGCATGTGTGTGTGTATATATATATTTTTAAATAATAAATGCTCTAATTATAAAAAAAAAAAAATAGTTTAAATACAGCTTATATAATTTTAAATTTATTTGGCCATTATTGTTGCTCTTTCCAGGAAAACAATTAATTATTTTCTTTTTATGTTAATATGCATGAAATGTTATTGCTTCAAAACCATATACTATAAATTATATAATTTTTAATCATATTCATAGAAATTATATACAATTATCAGAGCAAACCTCAAGGCAGTTTTGAAGTGCATCACATTCATGCTATGCATTGCAAAAGAGCACAGAGACCTCCACCCATAATTGTATATAATCTCTAAAAGTGATCGTTAATTATATATATCACCAAAATTTTGTTTCCTTAATCCTTGCTGATTTCATTCAAAAAAGCATTCATTTCTTTGGAATGAAAGCGATAAATTTAACAATATGAAAAGTAATTGGTTTCACTACTGTAAAAACTATTCCATTTGCTTCTGAGACAGAGCTTTTAAATCCGCAAGAAAATGCAACATTTTGATAATATATATAATTAGTATTGGTTTTTATATTTTAGAAACTTAATTTTTGCTCTTAAAAACAAGTTCCTTTTTAAACAGATCAATATTTTGCACTATATATATATATGTCTGACTTGTAAATTATTGTGATATGGAATATGTCATATCAAAAAAGTAATTAATAAAACAATATATTACATTTTATAATAAAGCAAAGGTTTTTAATATCTGTGTATAATTATTTTGTTATAATAAATTCTAAATGTATATATATATATTATTGTATCCAACCCATTTTTACTTTTAATTAAAAAAATTATTGTAGCCTGAAGATATAGTATAATAGAATTTTTTTTTTTAAATATATGTTATAATTTATTTTATGTATATTATTTTGAATATTTATTTAAAATAATTAGTTTAACTATTAATTTTCATTTATGCATTTGTAATTTATTATCTGAGATACATTCTGAATAATGTATATAGTCATATAGAAATTTATCTTGTGTATATATGTATTTACCTGTATTTGTGTGTATATATGTATATATATTTGTTAATAAAGACACTAAATTAAAACAACAGAATTTGTACTGAATTTTTTTCCCCATAGTCAATGAGAATGTATTATTAACCATAACTTAATGGTCCATATTAAATATTAGCTTATACATTCCCAGGAAATTATTTGCCTTTAGATTTTTTCAATTTCGACTCAAAGTTGTAAATTAAAGGCAATACTAATGCTAAATACTAAAAAAACCAAAAAACATTGAAAATATTAAATAAATTCTAACCGAAAATGCTACAAGGTTGTATTTTATAATTTCAATATGCATTTCAGTGATGGAGTTGTTAATTTAAAGTTTTGATATTAGGATATAAAGTGTCTTATCACCATAAATGTTTAAATCTTTGAAGGAAATTCATTCGCAGGTAATATTTTAATTAATTTTCTATCTTTAATCTTCAGTTATTTAGAAAATTAAAAAGTTTAGGGATGGAAAAATTATCACATCTCTTATGTTACATATGAACTAAAATTTCTCTTTTAAACACCAATGTTTGCAAACAATAAAATGTTTGACAAAATTATTTATTCCACTAATTTTGTTTAGTTAAATAGGTTTTTCTTAAAAATTATGCATTTATAATCAAATTCTTAAAATATTTCTTTTTTAAGGTATCTTCCATATTACATAGCATCTGTAAATGCTTAGATGAGTGTATGAATACAGTTTCCACATTCTTCTAAGAATGCAATAGGTTATAATTATAATAATACTGAAATGTTTCCCAGATCTCTCTGTTATCTGAATAATATTGCAATTATCATCATAATTATGATATTATTAAGATTATGAGTGCTGAGATACCTAGTGGAAATGTTAAAATAATATATGGAAGAATCTGAGATAACATTTTTCACTCAGTTTAGTTTTGTCTGGATGAAATGTGTAACAGATAAGCAATAAACAACATTCTTCATATGATTAATAATTAATAAATTTAACATTTTTATTTTAATTAATATTCCTTTTTATTTTTCTGTAATTTATGTTTGCCATTATTATTCAATATTTTTTAATTAAACACATTTAATAACCAAAGGATTCAAACGGTGTATTAATATTAAATTTAGTATCTTCCCTCCCAAGATGGGCCTTCTTTTTTCAGATTATTTATTTCCAAAATCTATTTTTTTGTTTTAATATTCCTAATTAATGAAGCACGTACTGATTTTTTTTTTTTATTTAAAATAACTTTTAATTCTATAAATCTACTTGTGAAACAAATAAGTCCAAATATGTTAGTAAGGTAATTCACAAACAAGATTCCCAATGAACCATTTAAATAAACTTGAAAATAATGCTCACCCTTTGCCATGTCAATGCCAATCTACTGATATGACCAGAGGTGGATTTTTTTTAAAAATTACTATATATACTAGATTTACAAGTTTGTTTAAATGGTTCATTGGGAATTTTGTTTGTGAATTATCTTACTAACATATTCGAACATCTTTTTTTTCCACGAATAAATTTAGATTTTTAGTATTAGATATTTGATAAGCATAAAATTATTTACATCCTCATTAAAATCATTAGAACTTAACATCACTGGCCAAAAATCAGCATAGGTTTGAATTCTAATTTCATTAAATAGATTTAATGTGCTTTATTTTAAAATATGAAATACAAAATATGTTTATTAAATATGATATTTTTTATAATCAATAAGCAATTAATTACATTCTATTTACACAGATTATAATAAATTTTTTATGTATACTTTACTTTTAATATGTACACAATATAACCCAGTGGAAATTATCTTCCCAAGTATAAAGTGACATAGATTAACTATTCACAAAAACTTTTAAGGCATTGGTGTGTCTGGATCATGAATTACAACATGAAATGTGACTGTTTCGTATAGATCACCTTCAATAGTCTTTCTGCCATCCTGAAATTTTGAAAATGTTTTTGCGATTCATGGCTTCACTCTTATATAAAATTTTAAATATTTCCAAATGTTTCAATGGCTGTTTTGCTCAATTAAAAATACTATTTGATATTAACACATTCAACTGTGGGATAAGGTATGAAATACATTGTCACATTCAGATATGCTAGCAACTTAAAATTTTTGTAGTGAATAACCAAATTATGTTGCTCCATAACACTGACATTGATTCAGAAATGCACTATAGATAGCCTGGAGAAAGTCATCTTTTCACTGACACACACTGTTTATGCACTATACATGTAACAGATAATGTAATAGTATATAATGTCTCAACAAAATTAACAATCATTGTTAATATAGGTAATTCCTTTTTTTAATTGTTTCATGTCATGCATTTCTGTATGATACAGTATAATTATATCATAAAGTGGCTAAAATAAATACAAAAAGAATAATTATTAATTTTTAAAAGTATATTAATACTAGTGTGACATCTGATACATATAAAAAAATGAAGTCTGGTCAATATATATATATATTGTAATCCTCATGTCTGAGTTTACAGGCATTGCTTTTATGCGAATATTTTTTTTTATTAATATATTAAAAGTCAGGTATATAAAATAAATTTTTAAAACGTTTTAAAATATTAACAATATGTGTAAAACTATAATATAATTTTTTTTATTTTAAAATAATATTACTATTTAAAATAAAAGAAACATTGCTACAGAAACTAGTCACAAATGACTGGGGAGCAGAGGGATAAAAACAATAAAATCATCTGCATTCCAAGAAACAGGAATAATTGTTACTTCACTGTCACATCTTTTACTGTATATGAGCCAATAAAATTTTGCAAGGATTATTTAAGTTAATATACATTTTATGAAGTATAAATCTTCCAGAATGCTTTCCCTGATCTTTCCAGTATGGTAGCTGAATATGAAGCTGTAGACAAAAAAATGCCTCAAAAATTAACCTTGATTCTGTCTGATCAGTTCATCAGCATTCAATACTGGAGAAATATTTGACATTTACTTGCTGCAAAAAGGGAACTAGTCATCTAAAGTAATTATCCCATAGAAATATAATCTGTGAATTTATCTTTAAATGCTCAGAAGAAAATTGCAATTGAAACTCATAGAAAAACTGCCATAGAATGAACCAAAAAAAACTAAAATTTTATTTTACCAGCAGTCATTAAAATTTAATAATTAATGGCCATATCCACACATTTATAGATGCAAAATATATTTGAGCTCACAAAGACATTAAGATAATTAACTGAACTTTCTATAGCTATTCTCAAAGAGTTACTGTAAGCTACAAAGATTTTTTCCTTCACACATGATGTCATAATTTTTTTATGTAAATACATTTTTATTATATAATTCCATTCTTTAATTAAAGTTATTGTTGTTAATAATTTTGTTGTTTATTATTTCTCATCTGAATCCAAGATGGTGTTTATTTTTTCAATATAATAAGATATTGGGTGGAGAAGGTAACAATCAGGAAATATAATTGAGCTGCATGAAAACTTGTTTTTATGTGGATTCAATTTGTTGCTTGTGACTATTATAGACTTTTCATTTAAAATAAGTTATTTATAGTCATTCCACTATGAACAAGGTTGCCTACTCATTATCTTTAAATTCCCCTAGACTAAAATTAATTTGCAAATATTGAATGTTTTTTCATTTTTACCAATTGTTAAAAGGGCAGTTACTGTTACATTTGGGGGCCTGGTTCCAGAATTATCTTGATTTAAACAAACAGATATGGAACCCCAGTCTATTTTAAAATTATTTTATTATTAGTATTTAGAAATATATTTGGGTTCGGAAAGAATAAGTGGATTCATTTTATTCTTTCTTAAATACTATATCTTGTATGGGCACTGAAAAGTATTCATTTATTATTTAACACTCATTAAAGCGCATGCACAGTAGCTGTAAAAGGCTGATATTTAGTGAATTACAATTATAAACATTGCGCTATAAAAATAGATGCTTGTTTACATATGTTTGAGTTTCGTTTGAAAGTGACGTTTAAGTAAATTCTAAGTAATTTCGTCGATGTCATTAAGTCAGACAACGCGAACCGTAATTTAAAGTGAATGATCTATCTTCATGCTTTATTTGCCAGTACTTAAGATTTGCCCATATATAAACATTTGGGTTCGGAAAGAATAAGTGGATTCATTTTATTCTTTCTTAAATGCTATATCTTGTATGGGCACTGAAAAGTATTCATTTATTATTTAACACTCATTAAAGCGCATGTACAGTAGCTGTAAAAGGCTGATATTTAGTGAATAAATTATTCATTGAAATATGGAATATAAATATTTGGTCAGATGAGTAATGTAATGAGATATTTTTTTGTAAATAAAAATTGATCAATAAACTCACAAATGTCTTAATGATAGTAATAGAAATGGATTGGTAGAGATAATAATAATATGCAAATAAATAAAATAAGGCATTAAAATTAAAGTACTTTGCAGTCTTAGAAAAATGCATTTTGGAAAGAGGGGTGAGCATCATAGTTATTAAATAAAGAAAAGAAATATTAGAGTTTTTAATATACATTTTTAAAATTTTTTATAGAAAAGTGAGTAGCTAATTTTTTTTATGTAAATTATGTATATAATTATCCAAGCTAAAGCAAAAATGGAAGCTTATAATAGTAAGTTTACAAACATGATCATTAACATGCTTACAGAATTGACTAAAAAAAATTAAACACAAAATAAAGAAATCAAAAAGAATATGGAAAGCATGTTTAAACAAAATAAACTAAAGAGAACATGGAAAGAATGTTCACAGCAATAAAAAGCAAAAACAAACAACAGATAGAGCAATTAAGTGAAGAAATAATAGGTAAGTTGGAAGATCGTTTTGTAGAGTTAGAAAGCAAAATTGGTGAAGTAAGTTTTGAAATGCACTTGAATAAAGGTTGATCAGGATAAGAAATTTGAACAATTGCATGGAATAGTTGAAGATGTAAAAATAGAGAATAGGCAAGAATTAACTCAGGCTCAGATAGAAATCAACTACTTCATCAAACAACTGAAATTATTTAATTGAAAGGTGAAAATCAAATTAAAATGCAGGAAGAGCTCTAAGGTAGACTTGGCTATGGAAAAAATTAAATATTGCACATAAAAAATAGTCAGCCAGATGTTAGTAGGATGCATATACAATGTATATAATTTTAATCCCAATATTGTCAATAATTTTTTTAAAACTTTTTCAGGACACGGGGGAGGCTCCAACTGAGTATATTAGCAATTTAGAAAGATAATTTAAATAAATTGACTGAAGAAGCTAAAATCGCAATTGCTTGTAGCCATTTCCAAAACTCATCTCAACCATGGTCACAAACCTGTAAATTTTGACCAGTTTAAGTAGGCTCTGTTAAATTCCTACTGGAGTTTGGATAGTCATGAAGGGATCACATGCCATATTGCCCAAGAGAAATGCAGACCTGGAGAGGCATTCACTCCATTTTTTTGATGGAAAATAGCCAAATTAAGAGCCTTGACTGCCGATCCCTTATCTGAAAGCCAGATTTTATGCATTGAACAGATGCTAATAAGCACTGATAGAAAAACTGTAGACTATAGCTGAATTACTCAATGCATTTGATAGCAGCAAACCTACAAATGAGGGTGATCAAGAAAGGGGATTTAAACCTCAACAGAGAGCCATTTAAAAGAGAAAATGAACCCCAGATAAATGCCATTATGTGCAAAAAAACCATGGTATGAGAAAAGACCCAAAGATCAACCTTCATGGATAGCTACATGAAAAAGGTCAACAGGTAATGCCACTAGTCATAATAGAACAATAATTATTTTTTAGACTGGAAGTGCAACTGATATTAATAATGGGGAGTATTACTATCAATCTAGTCATAAACCATGATCTAACAGGAAAACATCATATCCCTGATACAGCTATTAAAGAAAGGTGAATAATAGGATGGAAAGTGAAGTAAGAAAGTATTTAGTATGAGGCAAAGTTTAATCTTTCCATGAATAAGGATGGCCTCTTAGTTGCTGACTTTGGACTTGTTAATGGGTACTTGATATAGGACAATGGACAAATAATTTATATAATGCATATTACAAAAGTAGATCCTACTGAGCATCAGAAAAAAAAGACTAGTTTTTAAAAAAATTAATTGTATTGTTCAAATGCTAAAATAATAGTTGAAAAAAGTCTTGGCAAATGAACTAGATAAAATAATCATGTTCCATTTAATACTGAAAGTTGTTAACCAAATTAAAAAATAGAAGTACTGCCTTTGTACTTTAAATTTTTGATAGAAATTTCAGAATTATTTGTGTCATATTTAAATCAGGCTAATATACAAGTTTCATTCTCTACTTTCCAACAATGTCAATAAATAAATAGTTAAAAAAATATCAAGATTTAGAATTTAAATGATATCGCTCTATTCTTTGTATTGTTGATTAAGCATGTAAAAGAAAACACTATATTGTTTGAAACTAAAATTAATTTTATGAGTTTATCAATGAATGATCATATTGCTTCTTGTATTGGTGATGAATGGAGAGTATTTCATTGCTTTGAGGTCATATTTTATTGTTACTTCAATGTTCTTATCTCAGCATAGTTCCCAACCATATTATATTTATATTTGTCAGCCTCTAAATTTCATAATAGACCAAGGCCTTATTTAAATGTATTGTTCATTCTATGGTTTGGTTGGTATTATATTTGTGCTCGAGATAGCTTTCTAGGTATTCATATTGCATGATATATTTACTGTCAATGGAAGATTTCTTTGTTCATCTCAACATTTACAGGCAGATGATTAGGTTCAATAAAAAAATTTTAATTGAATTAAACAATTTTTTTTATGAATACCAATGTCCTGAATTTATAAAGATGACATTACTTGTTATGTTCATACCAGCTTGTAAGTCTGTTTCCAAATAAGTATGATTAAATGTGACATTATTGTAAAATTGAAAGAAATTGTCTTATTATATAGAAATAAAATCAAGTGATATTTACGGCTAAATTGATTCCATTTTATTCTTAAATGGAGGAGGTGCAAATGTAATCCTTACGTCTGAATTTACAGGCATTGGTTTTTTTTGTGAATATTTTCTTTATTACATATAACAAAATATTAAAAGTCTTGTATATAGAATAAAATTTAAAGTGGTTTTAAAATGTTAATAATATATGTAAAACTAATATATATATATATATATATTTTTATTTTAAAATAATATTACTATTTTAAATAAAAGAAACACTGCTATAGAAACTCATCACAAATGACTGGGAGGGGGATAAAAAATCATCTACATTCCAAGAAATGGTGAGGATAATTGTTACTTTGTTGTCTTTTACTGTATAGAAGTCAATAAAATTTTGTAAGGATTATTTAAGTTAATAGGTATTTTATGGAGTAGAAAACCCTCCAGAATGCTTTCCCTGATCTTTCCAGTATTGTAGCTGTAGACAAAGAAATGCTTTAAAAATTAATCTTGATTCTGCCAATCTATTCATCACTATTCAATGTTAAAGAAATATTTACTTGATACAAAAGGAAAACTAGTCATCTAAAGTGTTTATCCCATAGAAATGTATTTCTATAATTAATCTGCAAAAAAAATGCTCAGAGGAAAATTGCAATGGAAACTTTTAGAAAACCTGCCATGGAATGAACGAAAAGAAACTAAAATGTTATATTGCCAGCAGATATTAAAATTTAATGATTAATGGCCATATTCCCTTATTTAAACATGCAAAATATATGTGAGCTAACAAAGACATTAATTGAATTTTCTATAGTTATTCTCAAAGAGTTATTGTACGTTACAAAAAAAAATTTTCCATCATGCATGATCATAATTTTTTAATTGTATATATTTATTATTATTATGTAATTCCATTTTTAAATTAAAGTTATTGTTGTTAATAATTTTGTTGTTTGTCATTTCTTATTCGAATCGAAGCTCAAATATTTATTTTGTTAATGTAATAAAGTATTAGATGGAGAAGGTAATGATCAGAAAATATTATTGAATTGGCATAAAAACTTGTTTTATATGAGTTTAATTTGATTGTTGCTTGTGAGTATTATTAGACTTGTCTAATAAAATAATTTATTTGCAGTCACTCCACCATGTACATGGTCACCTTTTAGTCATCTTTAAATTTCTCTAGTCCAAAATTAATTTGCAAATATTGTATTTTTTTGTTGTTAATTTGATTATTAATAATTGTTAAAAGAGTGGATATCATTACAATATATGTTTACAAAAGACTTCAATTTGAAAATTGCACAGCACCAATATGTGTAGTATATAAGGAAATAAAGATCAGTTTTTTAAATTAAAAAATGTGACCAAGATAATTATCTTTACCCTACTCTAGAGTAGAAGATCAGGTTTTTATAACACTTTATCATCTGGTGTCTATTGAGCACTCAAATTTACAGTAGATAGTTTTAGAATTCTTAGTAGCATATGAGAGGCAAACTCTCTAGTCAAAGAATAGAAGAAGCCTATAATTTTAAAACTGTAATGGTCAGTTTGCGTAATTCATACAACCAGACTTGGAATTTCAGCCTGAATACCTAGAGTCAGATCATGTACAAGATACATGTCAGGAACACTCTCTAACTCTGCCCTACAGGTTCAAACCCAGGCCTCTTTACTTCTGATTAGCAATACCTATGGTACAAATCATATTCAATTATTCCCAGCTGATGGTGAAACAAAAAGACTAATTGGGAAACTGGCCATATCTATATAATGGTTACTGATAATAAATTTTTTATATCTTACGGGTGCATAGATATATGTGTGTGGGAAAGCATAATCAATAGTATAGGCAATGACTCAAGAATAAGATTTAAATATGGTTTAATAATATGCATATTATGCATTAATAAGATATATTACATTTGAATAAATAAATATTAGCCTCACATTTCAACCAAATACATTTACATATTTCATAGTCTCATATATATATTAAAACAAGTATATTTTATTCTTTAGATACATGTATTAATAGTGTGGTTTTATACATATATGATAAGTATATTTTTCTGTAAATACATTTATTTATAGTTCGGTTTTAGGAATATGCCAATAATTTTTTATTGTTGCATCAACAAAGTAAAAAAGGGATTACAGCAGTTTATTTGAATGATATGTTATTGACCATCAGCCTAATGTTACACACAAATATGTATATAAATTTTTGTGAACAATCATTTAACCTGGGAATAAATTACCAATCTTTTTATTTACTCAGCTAGTTTATTGGGTTAGGATAATATACATCAACACAGATTTTATATTTCATATAGAATAGAGGGAAAGGCATTCTGGGCATATTAAATATACAGAATCGGATACTAGCACAGATACATATAATTCAGCCTCAAGTGATCACATCAAACTAAGGAATTTTATAGGTAAGACTTACTAAAAAATAAGATATAGTAATGGCAGTGTTAATGTGTATGCTGTTTTTAGGCTAAGGACTTCATTTATGAGACATGATGGTGTCCTTGTGAGATTATCAAATCGAAATGCGATTTTTGTTTTGCATCATATGAGACCGGCTTGCCATGCTCCAAATTTATGGAGGTTGGTCTCTGGAATGAAGAAATATTTAGTCTGAATCGGATTGCACAGATGGTGCAAAATCTCATTATTAAGCAGGCATGTTGTCCAGGGTCTATTCCCCTATCATGGACTAGAAATGAAGATTAGGTGGCTCGGGTATTTCCCGATGTGCACTTTGGACAAGTAGCACACAAGTTATGAAATAGGCCAACATTAGCAATGCTTGGACCAAATATAACAATCATTAATAATGCTTAAAGTTAACCCATAATATATTAGTGATTCCCTTTTCTTGATGGTGTGATCAAATTGCTTAAGCTGACTTATTTAAAGATAACTAATATTATGATGCATATTTTGAAATATAAAATTGATTTTCTCGCTTTAGTAATTTTCTTTTAATAAATTTAAAATATAGAGCCCAAACTTCCCTCACCCTATGCTATCTAACCTTAACTTTAACATTGTTTTGGATTTGACACAAAGTGATAAAAAATTTTAATAGCATGAATTTACTTATTTACATGGCTGAGAATATTTGGAGAATCATTACATTATATATAATTATTAATTTACGTGATGACTAAACATAAAAATAATATATGAAATATATATATATAATCATTTACTTTCTAACTTCCCAAAATATACAATCTTAAATCTTTTTTTTATTAATGTGGGGAATCCCCCCCCCCCTGTCAAACCGCAATAATAATATACTAAGAAGAATAACATTTTAAAACTTTTCAACATGGCAAAGGTATAACTTTGTAATAAACAATTTAATTAATTAAATGATACTACTTTTTTTTGATGACAGGAGACTTAGTTAAATTTAAACACATTTGCAGAGTTGGGGGATAAATAAGTATTGTATTACATGAACAAACAAAAAGAAATATGTGTTATAACTATATCGACAATCAATGCCTCACCCTTTTAGAATAAGAATTTTGTGAAGCTAATAGAAAATTATGATTAGTTTTATAAAGAATCACGTAGAAAGTGGATTAAATACTATTACATAGGTAAGTTACTTTTATAAGACTATATATTAAGTTTACATTAATTTTAGTTATAGTTAATATATAACAGATACAGAAAATAAGTGGGAGGTGGCACTATTACCTTTGTAATACTTTTCTTGATTCCATTCTTGTGTAACAGTTCATTATTTTGATGTGGTTTGAAACTTAATGGCAGGTAGATACTTTTCCAGATCAGGTTCAGGGCACAGTTAAATAGTTCATGGTCTCATTTAAGTTCAACAGGCATTTCAGTAAAGAGTGGTTCAGGAACAGCCAGAAAGGGAAAGCACAATGGTTTTACTCCTCTGCCATATTTAAGGTGAACAGCAACATGAAGTAACTTAAGCAAATCTTTCTAAAAAAAAAAAACCAAAAGAATAAGTACAATCAAATTTTCACACTCTTTATATGATCCCCTGGATATTCAGAATGCAATTAGTGCCTTAGTCTGAAGCACTGTGTAATATTTATACAATGGATATTTTTCCTCAGGAAGCCCGTCTTTGTTTCATAAGAAGTTTAAGATAATACGATCAGTCTGAAAAATTCTTAAACGATTGTTTTACATTCTAAAGATCTCTTAGATAGATTAATTTTTATGCTAATGGAAAAGGTACTTTTGATTTATTTGACTTACAATAATTAATTTTCCCTTTTTTCTTTGTTTTAAATTTTATAGTAATATTTCCAACCCGATTGTCTCATCTCATGCCACCATGATTAATAAAATATATAAAAATTTTAAATACATAATATTTCCCAATTAATTCATACACACATTATTAATACATTAAAAGGCTAGGTATATTTTGATTAAATCTATCCCTCATTGCATGTCCATGACTTTATTAATTCAACAAAATATTTAAGTAAATGATTGTTAATCACCATAAGAAAGTTTAACCTAATTTCACAGCATATTTACCAGACAGTGTACATGAGTATTAAAACATAAAATACCCTGGCAGATAGGTTCATTTTTTCACCTATAATTTAAAAAAGAGGGATTTATACTTTCCTGCTGGTGATTTATGAAAACCAATTTTAGCTTCCTAATTCAGGGATAGCAAAAGAATATGATCTTGTAGGAAATCAACAAAACAGCATGGGTGAGCATTCCTTGGCCTGGAATAATGCATCAAGACCAAGGGATGCCATATGTTTGCAGGGCAGCCCATGATATACCACTTAAGGAAATTTCAGGTTGATTTCACATCCAAGACCAGAACAACAGAAATGATTGCGAGCTTACCCATCCTAAAAAGAAGAAACAAAATCTCCAACTTCAGAAAACCAGAACATTATACATGATAAACCATCAGCCAAAAGATTTGTGGTCTGCAGGAAGCACAAACTGAACCTATTTAAAATTAATTACAGGGTAATAAAAGAGCAATAGGTGAGCTAAAAGAAAACTAATATCTGCCCAAGCATTTATGAAAGGTTAGTAATAAAAAAAACACATTAAGCATAAATATAACTCACAATGCACTCCCCAATACAAAAGTTTGAAATCAGAAACATGTAGCCTCAAAATTGAGTCGATGTTACACACAAAAAGAAACAACAGAAATACATACAATAAAGATAATATTAAAGGAATATGAAAAATTAGATGATACATTTACTTTCAAATTAAGTGGAGAATTTAATTAGAGATTTACATCCTGAAAATAATACAAAATATTTACCTTATGGTAAAGCAGAGTCCAATAAGTCCTTCAAGGAGAGTACACTGTTATTTTTGACTTTAATATTTATGTGGCTTTATCTCTCAATGGTGGCAAATGTAGGGATATACTTTGGGATCCATATTAATTTAGGTTTTCATGGCATGACTGGAAGGAATAGGTGGGGATCAGGAACCATCTTTGGTATGTTAAGCAGAGCATATTGTAGATTTGAATACTTAATTGTATGTAATTTTGTCATCTTGTGAAGGTAAATGCTATTATGCTGATGTATCTAATGATAAGGAGTCAGCAATGTCTTTACGACTGGCAGCAGAGTATATATCTTATCAACAATGGTCCAACAAGGTCTACAGCAATCTATGGTAGTACTTTGAACCACATGAGAATCTCAACAGTAAGATAACTCAATAATAATGAATCAGCAGAATACAATAATCTGTGTCAATACTCTTTTCAAGCTGAAAGATCTAGGTTAAGCCAAGAATAATCTGTCCAAAATTTTGAGGCCATTTATATGCTGTTTTCCACATCATCTTATGCTTAATCTTAATTAAAAATTCTGACCAGGGCAGTGTTTTATTTAAGAATTAATACAAAATTAAATCTCCACTTTTAAAATTAAATTCAAAATGGATAATAAAATAAAAGAAACAGGAATACAACTATAACTTTCGGAAATTAACAGCTTTTTCAAAAAGAATTAAAACTTTTAATTAGAATATTTTTACAAAAGAAAAGGAAAAAAGATTTTAAAACAACTGTATTGTAAATAAAAAAAAATCACAGATTCTTTTTTTTTTTAAAATAAGCGAGTATGTGTTATATCACATACTGCATTATATAATAACATATAAAATATTGATGTTCTTTATTTTTAAAAACTTAAACAAAATACGAAATCCATTTTAAACTACACAATAGAACTTTTGATGTCGATAAAGTATCCGCTTCAACTGCTCCATCATGCCACCAAAAAAAAAGCATTTCTGTAATTTTTTTTAAACTTTAAACATTTAAAAAAAACCCAGAGAAACCTGGCTGAATGTTTACTCTTCATTCTGACTAAAAGAATATTTTATTTTCTTGATGTAACTTTCTCCCTTCTCATAATACTATAAACAAATATCTTTTTAAAAAAAAATCATCCAATTCCTAGAAAGCTAAACCCCTTAACCTTTGTCAGGTGGTTCTTTTTTTGTTTTAACTATTCTGATATAGGCTGCTTTCCCTCTCCTGTCTCCCTTTCACATTCTGTTTTATTTTCTACCTCGCATATCTGAAGACTTTTGCTGAGCAAAACACCTTTCTTCAAACTATCTCACTTTATTATTGACTGAATTGATAATAGCAAATGGAAAGTGTTCATTTTCTACAGTCTTTTCGAATGTTTTAAATATGATTGCTTTGAAAATAGATTCTAATTCTGCTTTAAAATCATATTTCTTAATCTTTCTCCTAACTATTTTCTTTGTTTTAAATCTATGCTTAAAATGAACTGTTATTTTAGTCAGCTCACTTATAGTCTCTTGTATAAACTCTTTATCTTATTTTCAATTTTTAACTTGTACCTTTCTTCTATCTCTTGAGCTACATTTTTTAATTTTTCTCCCACACTATCTATTTGTATCCCATCTTTGCTTATTTGTATCTTTATTTCCATCATAGCTGTTCTAACATTATCTTGTTTTAATTTATCTTTCTCTTCAATTACCTCTCCTACTACCTCAACTTCATGATTTTCTTTAGTCAAATCTACCTCTATGGTTTCAATAGTTAACCAATTTTTCCCATTATTCCACATCTCATTTCCCTAATCTTTTCTACTTTGAACTCACTAATTTCTTTCTTTATTGCCTGCTGACTCTGTTTTATTTCCAGTACCATCTTCATCATCCTCTGTGTTTCACTCTTCATTTTCCACTATTTGAGAGTTTTTGAATGAAATCGGGCTTTCTTCTAACCCTATCCATTTATCTCTTTCATCCTTAACATCCATTTTTATGCCAAGATTTAACCCAATTTTTATTTTCAGATTTTCACACAACAAAAAAAAATTCTTAATATCTATTTATTTCTCTTTTAAGTCCAAAATTAACTCCAAATGAAAATACTATTTAACTGTTTACTTATATCATGTCCCAACAATACACCAACTATGCAAAATTGATTCCAAATATGTAACTCTTGCCTCCTACCCCTGAAATATTTCTCAATTGTCTAAACAAAATCTCACATGGGTTTTAAACTCGAAGCCCCAAGTTGGCTGTGCTAGAATTCAAATATACTATGTACTAGTCACTTTATCTTCTTTTGATCACAGAGTGCACCAGCAGGCTTCTGTCTATCTGGAAAATTCAATTTACTGTCATCAAAAGTTAATGATGATGATTGGCACCAGCTAAACACAGGGAGATAGCAAGAGATCTTAATTATTGTTTAGACAATTGAGAAAGAAGACAGAGACAAATGTCAGCCAAAGTATTTATGAAAGAAATTTTAAAATTTATTAAATTCAACAAAATATTTAAGTGAATGATTGTCAAACATCATAATAAAGTTTGACCTAGTTTTACAGTGTATTTACCAAAGAGTATATGTGAGTATTAAAACATAAAACACCCTGGAAAATAGGTTTGTTGTTTCACCTATAATTTAAAAAAGAGGGATAATATCTTCCTGCTGATGATTTATAAAAAAACAATTCTAGCTTCCTAATTCAGAGATAGCAAAAGAATAGGATCTTGTAGGAAATCAACAAAACTGTGGGTGAGTATTCCTTAGTCCAGAATAACATATCAAGACCAAGGACATCATATGCCTGCAGAATAGCTCATATACCGCTTTTAAGGAAATTGATGGTTGATTTCACATCCATGATCAGAACACCTAAGGAACGATTACAATCTTACACAATCTTAGAAAGAATAAACAAAATCTCCAACTTCAGAAAACCAGAACACTATACATGATAAACCCTAGTGAAAAGATTTGTGATCTGCAGAAAGCACAAACTAAATTTATTTAAAATTAATTACAGGGTGATAAAAGAACATCGGTGAGCTAAAAACTATTAATATTTTCCCAAGCATTTATCAAAGGTTAGCAATATCAAAAAAACACATTAAGCATATAAAATATAACTCATAATAGACTTCCCAATACAAAGTTAAAAATCACAAATATATAGTTTCAAAACTGAGATGACATTGCACGCAATAAGAAATAAAAGCAAATACATATAATAAAGATAATATTAATGGAATATGAAAAATTAGATACACTTACTTTCAGATTAAGTGGAGAATTTAATTATTTATACCCTGGAAAGAAAATGAAATATTTACCTTATGGTAAAGCAGATTTGAATGGGTTCTTCAAGGAGAGTGCACAGTTATTTCTGATTTCAATATTTGGTTGGCTTTATTTCTCCATGGTGGCAAATATAGAGGCATACCTTGGGATCTGTTTTAATTTAGGCTTTCATGGCATAACTGGAAGGAACAGCTGGGGATCAGGAATCCATCTTTGGTAGATTTAACAGGGCATGTTGTAGATTTGAATACTTATTGTATGTAATTTTGACATCTTGTGAAGGCAAATGCATATGCTGACATAGCTAATAATAACGAGTCAGCAATATGTCTTCATGACTGGCAGCAGAATATATATCTTATCAACAGTGGTCCAAGAATGGTACAGCAATCTTGCAATTTATGATAATACTTCAAACCGCATAAGAATCTCCACAGAATTATATAACTCAATAATGACAAATCAGCAGAATACAATAAACTGAGTCAATACTCTTTTCAAGATGAAAAATTGAGGTCAAGCCAAGAATAATCTGTCTGAAATTTTGGGGCAATTTATATGCTCTCGCATAATCTTGCTTGTTTTTTAATTAAAAGTTTTAGCCCAGGGCAAATCTCCATCTCACACTTAATCTTAATTAAAAATTCTGACCAGCGTGTTATCTTATTTAAGAATTAATTAATAGAAAATTAAATTCCCGCTTTTAAAATTAAATTCAAAATGGATTACAATTAAAACTTTCCGAAATTAACAGCTTTCTCAAAAAGGATTAAAACTTTTAATTAGAATATTTTTACAAAAGATAAAAAAAATATCAAAAAGAAAATAGATTTAAAACTAAAATCTATTGCAAATAAAAAAAAATTGTACTTTTTTTAAAAAAAAAATAAGCATGTGTGTTATATCACATACTTTTAATATATTATATAATAAAATATAAAATGTTGATATCTTTTTTTAAAAAAAAACAAAATATGAAAGCCATTTTAAACTATGCATAGAACTTTTGAAGTGGATAGAAAATCAGAAAATTTTATATTAATTCAAATAATGATAATATTAAATTTATCATGGAAAGGGGAAAAAATAATGTAATAAATTATATGGATGTTATAATAAAAAAGGTTATAAATAATTGCAAGGTTAATATTGAAACAAGTATGTTTAGAAAAGATACTTTTTATGGGTTGTTAAGTAATTGCAGTTCAGATATTGAGTATGAACATAAAATAAATATTAATAATAGGATAAATAGGGTAATAAATTTATGTTCTGAAGAAAAATTATTTAAAAAAGAAATTAATAATATAAGGAAGGTATAAAAAATGATTATCCTGTTAATGTTATTGATAAATTATATGATAAAAAAAATATTGCACAAATAATAAGTTAGAAAAATAGTAAGAAAGATATACAGAGTACAATAGTTATAATGTTTCAAGAAGTACATTTTTTGAGATTATGAATCACATAAATAATAAATATAAGGGGCAAAATAGATTAATTGTTAAACCTGTATATAAAAAGAAATTTAATTTAGGGAATTTCAAGAAATGAAATTTATATTGTAAAATGTTTGAATTGTAAGGGGGGGGGGGATATTTCATATATTGGTACAACAAAAAGTAGATTTAAAACTAGATTTAAACAACATTTAAATGATAGAAATTCCAATGTATATATACATTATAAAGAATTTGGACATAAAAATTTTGATATTAGAATGTTGGAAAAGGTTAAAAACTATTGAGAAAGGATGGTAAAATAATATTTTTACATAAAAAGATATAAACCTGTTTTAAATAGGATTAATGTTGTTAGATAGGAATATAAAATAAAATGTAATTAATATGGAATATTTAATTTGTATTTCAGTAAATTGTTAAAGAATAGAGAAATAATTTACATTAGTTTTTAAATAGATTTAAAAGTATATAGATAGGAATTGTAGATAATTGATATGGAAGTTAAAGGAGGAATAAATGTATAATTGGGGGTGAGTTTAATGGATTTAGATAGTATTTTGTTTACTGATGTTTTAGTTAGTTTCTAATTTTTTTTTTGAAAATTTATACTTAGTGTGTAAAAACGATGTTTTATAATAAAGGGAGGAAGATGTAAGTAAAATATAATAATGTATAGTTAATATGTTTTATTACTGTGAATTTGAGGTGTTAATGTTTGATATATGGAAGATATTTGTAATTAGAGTATTATGTAGAGAGAGATATATTTTTTGTTATATCCTTGAAAATGACTAATGGGGAAAAAACAGTTGAAATGTTGGAAATGTATAGCAGGTGATTATATATATATATTCATATAGTTTATATATGGAAATAAAGTTTTTGAAAAGAAGTTAGAAGTTTGTGAAGTTATTTATAATTTTGGAGAACATATATGTTTTTAAAAAGAAAGTGATTGTTTAATCTCTTAAGAGTTATTAGAATTAGAATTAATTATACAAAACTGGGGACAGCATCTTATTTTTAATACCTTGATTGTAATAATTAAACAAGATTTAATATTGTACTGGTCTGAATCCTTCTACTCCAGACTTATTTATTTATGACCTACGTATGCACTGAGCATGAAATGACGTATGTAATTAAGTTAAAGGCTGATAATAATCCACTCAAAAATCTGTAGGGTAAATATAAGAAATATTTCCAAATAGAATTATTAGAGGAATGAGATTCCTTGACACTCTCCTTGTTAAACTATCTCACTATTGTCCAATTATCTAAATGTTGGTCACCTTTTTTTTATCTTTGCATGCCTTTGAAAGTACTAAAATGATATGATCCAGCCTTTATGTGACACCCCTGACAAAGAAACCTAATATTGATCGCCCTTTTTTTATTTTCTTTCCCGAAAGAGTGTGCAAATATAAAGGACCATTATCATATATCTTTATTATATTAAGAGATTCAAACATAAGAGTGAAATCGATCTAACACCCTGGTAAAACCATCCCAATAGCTAACTTATTATATTGTTTATTTTTTTCTTATCTCAGGTTAATACAGGGTTCGGTTCTTCAGTTCTATAACTATAAAAATTATATACTACAAATATGTAATTTATTCCAAATAAATAAATCATGCAGTAAACAATTTAAGTATGAAATATAATCTCATTCATTTTTTTATCCCTTTCAACAAGCACATATAAAAAATTTAATATTGAAAAGAAAAAAATTTGGATATGTCTATAGGTGATGTAAATGACGTTTATTCAAATCATTTTTTTTTTTAAAAAACAAAATTTAAAACGATTGCATAATGGGTGTGGTTTATACTCCCCTTCCCACATTAAGAGTAGCAGAATAATAAGTTATGTATATGTGACGAGCATATTCAAAAAATAATAATTTGAGGTTTACAAGCATGTCTAACATTTATTCCTTTGGTTTGTAAATCTTAATATTATGGGCACATCAATATTCTCGTGCTCATATTATATTTGTATATGATAACATCTATGTTTTATATTTTTGGACGCATAGTGATGATGCATAAAGTCTATGAACATAAAAACACTCAACATGAGGTGTCACCGCAGTGATTAAAATGATTAAGAAATATAAGGATCCTGCACGTGGCAGATCTACATTAGACATAAACGCAAGTACCCTCTAATGTAATACATATTCCAAAAGATTAACTAGCAGAACTAATAATTACAATATACAAAAGAGTAAAGCAAAAAAAAATTATTTATAGAATTATAAAATTAATATTATAAAAATAAACACTCATCTTAGCTTCTGAACTCCATTCAGGTTCGACTTCTAAATAGCCATATCACCACTGAACAGGGTAGATAGGGTTTCCTTTCATCAAATATACATTGTAGGGTCCTTCTTTCATCAGGGTATGCTGCCTTCTCCAAAATCATCTTTGGGCATCACCATTGAATGGGTGGGGTATACTGCTACTAGTAGTCTACTCCATGATTATCTGGTAAGCTTGAAAAATATTAAGGCTATCTCAATCTGGTATCTCTTCTAGGGTACTTGGTTATAATTTCCAAATATATATATATTTTGCACTGCAGACTTTACCACAGCCAATTGGCTTTACTTATAATCCCATTCATATTGCAAATTACGAATCATAAGTTAGTCAATCACATGTTTAGGGTTCCTCATATGATTTTCCAAGATTGGGAAATGAGTTGTTGACTATTTAAGCAGTCTGTGAAACTTTTGCTTCATTGATAGTAATGGTATCATTTCCTTTGGGAGTCAATGGCTGCAATTGTGGAAAAATGGCTATTCTCTCTTTTTTTTATTTCAATACCCTTGACCAAATTTTTTTTAATAGCAGCACTGCATATGAATAATTACATTTCAAATATCATTTCGCCTGTTTTTTGTTTTTTTTGCTCTCAAATGGTGATAGCAAAGGCAAAATACAATAATGAGTGACCTAGTAGGTAGCACACATGGTCCTCCCATCAGCCAATTTCAATATCCCCCCCCCCCATGAGCTATTGTGTCATCCAACAATTCCTTAAATATACCTTATATACTTTCCTTTTAGTTTTTATGTTTTAAAGTACATTTTGCTAATTTTGGAAATTATAGAGTTTCCATCTTGGACTAATTAGACCACCCATTATACCTTCATTCTTTAAATAAAAACAACTTCTTTTGATTTTATCTTTACAAATACAAAATTTCTCTTAATACAAAAAAATACTTTTTTTAAAAGCAAATTACAATGCCTAAAAGTTTTACATAGATAAAGATTGATTAGTTACAATGGATAAAAAAAATTAAATTCTTTCTATTAAAAAAATTTTAGAAATAAAAAAACATATACATTTATATATTCACGTATACATTACAATTAATAATATAATATAAATACAAAAAATGTTCCAACATATAAACAAATGTTACTACAACCGCTTGGTTTTATCTTTATTGTTAATTTTCTTTTTTTTCCTTTTATAAACAACAAAAACAAAAATCTTACTAGCTCATAAATAATGATATAACACAACTATATAGATTTGTTGTGCGCATAAAAGCTTATTAATAATTATAGTACATTCTCTTGTAGTGTAGGTGTAAATAGGAATATAGCATAGACCATCCCCAATTATCTATGCAACACATATATAAATATCTATAATATACATCCCATTATGATCTATTTGATATATATATAACAGTTCAGTATTATAAAGATTAGCTATGCTGAATTCTTGGTGACAGCCATTGTGTATAAGGATGTTATATACGGTCTGGCACAATATATAAACTTTAAATTAAACATAGATCAGTGTACATGTAAACAAAGTGAATAAATGTTTAAATTAAAGTTTACATAATAATTCTTGTTTAATTATTTCAGTCATGGTATTTGAACTGCTGTCTCCAACTTTATATAATTAATTATGAATTTAATAATAAATTAATTTCATTCTGAATTATCAATAATGTTGACAAAAGTATGATTATAAACATCAGAGCTACTAAGAATAGGTAGATTCGTTCTATTCTTCATACTTTGTTCAACATTTGGAGTGCTTTTAAGTCATAACCTGTATGAGGCTGATTTACTCCCTTTGTTATAAACTAATTTGTAAGTCAATATTAGGTACTTGCCTGAAAGTTTATAATGGATGTGATAATATGTTGGACTATTTCCATCATCTGTCATTAAATGTTGATTTTTTGAAAATTTATTACTTTTCATATACAAACAATTTGTTAGTAATAAGACAAAAATAGACAACACAGGTTAGTAATTGGTAAGCTTTGATGTGGAAAGTTTATTTACAATTGTAGCATGTGATGAAACATTGTCTATTGTAAGGAAAGGTTATATAATGATAGTCTCCAAACAAGAACAATTTCTACCTATTGATGATATAATGGAACTATTAACCTTCTTCACAATAATGTACTTTCAATGTAACTCAGAATTCTTCCAATAAAATCAAGAAATGGCTATGGATTCACCATTGTCACCTTAGCTTAGCAATTTTTATATGGAAGAACTTGAAAACACAGCTGTAAATATTACTCTATTTCCACCTAATGGCTTCATTATGTTAATGTGGTGTGGTCTGATGGTGAAGAATGATTACAGACATTCTAGATACACATCAATATATTTCCATCAATTAAATTCACAATGAAATCAGAAATGAGAATAAAAATTGGCATTCTTAGTAGTTCTTGTGACAAGACTTCCTCGGGATAAAGTAAAAATAACAGTTTATTGAAAACCAAAACATACTGGAAGTACTGAGCATATATATCCAATCATACCAGAGGTACAAACAGAATTATACTATCACTATGGAACAGAGCAATAGAGTAAACTCTCATGAAGAATGGTTATCCATCAGCTGTCATCAAGAAAACCTTTAATAAACAACAAAAAGAGACACCAAAAGGAAAAACAATTATTGGTACTGCAGTGTATCCATACATTCCAGGAATGGCAGGCAAATTAAAGAAAATTTGTGGTCAATATAACATTAAAAGAGCTTTCTGTAGTTATACCACACTTTGAGGAATTTTAACTTCTACAAAATCTAAACTGGAAATGCTAAAAACAAAAACTGCATCTATGAAATACCATGTTAATGTGGAAGGCAATATATTGTTGTGACTTGTCACCCTGTTTAACAGTGATTGAAATAACACAAACTGATGGTTTAAAGAGAAAACAGATGTGTCTATAGTAGAACACCAATGTATGTACTAATAAACATGTTTGATTGGGAAAATAGAAAAATATTGGATATAGAAAAGATGTAAAAAAGAAAATTTCAAGGAAACCACTCATACAACAATGCCAAATAATTCTATAAGTCAACCCAATGTGGCAGTATATAATATCTGAATATCTCTAATTAACCTCACTCTTAAAAAAAGATTTTAAAAAATTTAAGGAATTAGGAGGATTTGAACCAACCCTTGTCGATATGAAATTTCTACTGACTGCTACCTTTGACAGAATAGTTCAGTTGGTTAGAGTGTCACTTTAAAATTTAATATGCAAGAATCTAAAGATGTAAGTTCGACTCCTATGTTAATATTGTCACTTAGGCCAACAATACCTGAAGGGGAATGGAAAATAATAATACTTGAAATGATGTGTTATTAGTAACAAGTTGATTGTATTTTAAAAGATTAAATAAAGTTTAAAATTTTGTAGACATTCAACATTTAATAATATATTATGGAAATAGTCTAATATATTATTACATCTAATATTAGGTACTATTATGAGAAATCAATCTTGAAAACTTACAACAGACTATATCTCCCCCTTCTCTCCTCTTCCATTTTTTCAATAAGAAATTGAAAAGAATAGACAAACAATACTAAAGGTTTGAAAAAAAATCTGACCAGAAAAAGTAAGATGATTTGGATTACACATTGAATTTATAAATTATGTGATATTACAATAAATCTTTTTTCCAATTGAAAAGAAATTTCAGTTTAATGGTTTTTCTTTCATGATATCAAAGCAGTGTTCCAAGATTCAACTAGAAATGATAAAATAGAATGTAGGTAGCTGAGTACAGCAGTACCCTGAATTTTATAATACTATGCCAAATAGTGTTCATTAATTACTCAAGCTTACTACAGATATTCTAGAATAGTGTGAAGTTAGCCTCTTTTTGATTATACCTGTTTTTAATTATTTTATAATTTTTGAAAAAAAAAACTAGATAAATTATATTCTTTTTATTTTTAGGTAATTATAGTGTTTTCCAAAACATTCTTTTGAGGATTAGCATTTGGTAAACTGTATTTTTTTACATCTTTGAAGATTATATAAAGAATTTCAACATAGACTTTCAAGTTCTCTTCAGCTGTCCACTCCATCTCATACAATTGATACACATGGACCACACACATGTGTAAAAGATAAATTATCTCCATTAAATGTATTTTGTTCTGAACCAGCACTCATCAGTTGGTCCAGATCATCATCTCCCACACACATATATAATCAGTGCTTAGTTTATATTAACTTAGCAAATCTTCAAACAAACTTTAATAGACCAGTTTCAATCTACTCCACCATCCATACCATTGAAAATCTGCTGATGATGGAATGCCCAAATCCCCTTGATGTCATTATTATTGTCATGCACATATTGACCTTAAGTCATTTTGACCCCTTATGTATAGGACTTTATCCATTTAACTACACAGGAGGGGTAGGGGCAGGTTACAGGCTAAAATTGTAATATTTCATTATGCTAATATAATTTATATACCTGGAGTTATGTAATTATATAAGGTATTTGAGGGCAGTCTTTCAAACTTAGTTCAGCTATCCATTCCATCTCATATAATCGATACACATGACCACACATGCATAAAAGATAAATGATTTCCAATATATATAGTTCATATTGAACCAGGCATAAGTTGGTCAAGATTATTTCCCAAGAATATTTATAATCAGTGCTTGGTTTATATTAAAATAGCAAATCTTCAAACTTTAATGGACAGACTTCAATCTACTTCAACTTTTCAGCCATTCATACCATTGAAAACCTGATAATGAAATGCCCAAGTCCCCTGTTGATGCCAATTTATGCATGTGTGTTGTTATGTGTATTGGTTGTATAAGATGGAGTGGATAAGTGATGGGAGCTTTGAGGTCTGTGTTCAAATTCCTTAAATAATTACATAACTCCAAGTATATAAATTATACTGTCATAATCAAATATTACAACTTTAGCCAGTATTCTGCCCATTCTTTTTCTGTGTATTTAAATGGATAAGGTTCTACACATGAGGAGTCAGTGTTATTAAGTTTTATTAATTAAAATTGTTTTGTTTTTTGTACAATTTTCTGTCATTTATTATATTCAAAATATTCAATCTAGAAAGTCAAAATAGGGAAGGGGGATAAAAGTCAGTTAATAATTCGATCTATAAGTAAACACAGAAACCTTATGTTGTAATCTTGTGTTTGACAAAGGAATTCTCCATGGCTGCCAGCCAACAGCAGACACTTGTATCATCTCTTAAGAATTTGAATAAGAATTTGAATAAATTATTTAACATTTGCAATACTGCACACTGTTATAGTAAGCTGCCCTAGAATTTCAAACCTATTTGGACAGGATTTCCATGATCAATTTGGGATGCTGTCATTCCTCGGTTTTGTGAGGGTGCATGTTCCCTTGGGAAAAACAATATGTTAAATTTTTGGGACCATACTTCAAAAATGATAAAGATTAAATGTACCCTTGTATTTTGCTTTATAATAGAAATTGAGGCAGTCTGGGATGCTAAAAAAGGAAAGAATTAGGAAAGTTATCAAGAAGAGAAAGAATATTATAAACATTTAAACTTTACTTAAGTGTCTCTGTTTTAATCTAGATTGCTAGTTTAATAATTAAGTATCCTTTTGGTATAATTAAAATCTGTGTAAGATTATATTTTTAAAATCTATTAGATGATCGCAGCACATAAACAAATTATCACTAGGATTGTTGAAGTTTCTTCTGAATCTAGTGCTATGCTATATATCTAGTGTGCCCTCATACCCGTCATCGTAATCTTCAAAAAATTGCAAACATCATGTCAATTTATAGTGGCACAATACCTAGCCATAATATATAGCATTCATCAAGAACCTTGGGTTACCTATCATATGTAGCATTGGTCAAGGACATCAGGTTTAAATATACCTGAATAATCCTTATGGATTAGTATGTCTCATTATTTCCTTCCTATCGTATTGTGATTCCTCTCTGAGAAATGTGCATCTCTTTATTTACCAAAAGCTGTTCTAATGTATTCTACAACATATTATGGCAAATATTATGTCATTTATTAAGATAACTTTCATTTATTAATTTCTATATCCTGGATCATTTCTGTTTCATTCTATCATGTGCTGGGGGTTTTTGATTATGTATATATGAAAAACAAAAACAAGTTATTCACATAACTTGCTATCACTTGTTATTTATGATCAATAGATGGCATTTTACCAAAACCACCGAAACAAGTGTAAATTTGTTTACATAAACGACAAAAGAGGTAGTGAATTCTGACTCTTTTGTCATTTATGTAAACAAATTTACACTTGTTTCGGTGGTTTTGGTAAAACGCCATCTATTGATATATATATATAGTTTACTGATACATCTGATATTTTCTCATCTCTATCTAGCATTCTAATGCTTTTGCATGTTTGATTTTACTTCATTTTCTATATTCTAAAATATAATCATAACCTGCTAATATTTTAATAAAAGCATAGCATCCAGGAACTACTGGGGTCTGATACTGATTTGTATTTCATCAAGATTCCAAAAAGTGACATATCTTTAATTATCCTAAATGTAAATCATACAAGTACTACTTCTTCACTCCAGAGATAGTAGCTATAACTTCCTTGTCTAGGTATCTATAGTTTGTTTTAGGTCCAGATTAATGTTTACATAAACTAGACTTGCCCTTACATAAGTGAAATGTTTAATTACTAATCATAGACTATGCTTGAATGATTCTGTAGTGGGTATAAAAGTAAATTTGGGAAATTTTCAATGTTAGTTCTTTTATTTTTGCAAAGATTTTTTTTCTGGTCTTTTCTGTAGATTCAGTTTTTTTCTCTTAGTAACTAATATATCATGTGTGGTGGGCATTTTTTCTTTGAACCTCACAAAGTAATTTATTAAACTTAAAAAATGTCAGTAATTTCTTAATGCTCTTTGGTCTCAGAATATATTTTACTGCTCAGATATTCTCCCAGGCTTGCCTTTCCCTTTATCAAAGGTCTGTTCTAGGACATAGCTTCTCTGATAAAGTTTATATGAATTTGTCCACATTAAGTTTAGCTCGAAATTTTGATAGCTTGTTGCAAACTTTACTCGCTCTATCTTTTAATAATGGTTCTAAGGTTGATATGTTGAGGATGATGTCAAGGTATGAAATCAGCACCCATTTTGCCTTAAAGAAATATATCTATCTCTGCTTGAAAGGTATTTGGGGTTGTTGTAATACCAAATGGTAATCTGTTGCAATTAAACAGACCTGGATAAGTAGTTCCATTAAGATTTTGGAACTTTCTTATTAATCAGCATCTGGTGAAATGTTATGTTGAGGTAGTGTGGAGATCTCTCCATTTAATCAAGCACTTCTCTTACATTACATTTTGATTTACAGTTATATGATACTCATGCAGTTTCTTATTTTTCTGATGATGATAGACATTGTCTACTCAGATCTTTCATACAGAGTCATTGCTCCTTTTTTGACAAACTCCCACTGTTCCTTCAACATTTGCTTTCTCAGCAAACAATTTTCTGGACATTGCAAATTCTTGATTTATCTTTTCTGTATCATTTATAAACAATATGGGAGATCTATTCTAACGCTCTTTTCTTTTTCTCCTTCCTTTTTAATAATTGAAATTTTTGTAATAGTGATTTAAAGCAATCCTTGTTTAATTTAGGTTTTTCCTACTCTTAACTATATAATGGGGAGATTCCATGTTTTTTAACATCACAGATATTTCTACAAATCCTAATATCTTAACCAGATTTTTTGTGTGTGTGATTATTATGTGTTTTTTAAGATATGTTAGCTTTATCAATTCTCGTGATATCTGGAAATCTTCTGAACTACTTCCATGGAAACCATATCTGCCAAACTCCATTTATTAAAAATCTTTTCAAGAATATAGGCTTTTTTTTTTATATTAAGATATTGTTATCAAAAGTGTTCCATCCAAGTTTATGATTAATTTTATCCTTGTGCTCATCTATATAGTATTCATAATGAATGTTAATTTCTTCTAAATTCACTATTGCTAATCATTATTTCCTTTTTTAAAAAGTCATTGAATATAATTTAGTCCTGTGGGTTTTATTTGACTCAGATAGGTCTTAATATATTTTCTGAAGTTCAAGCATTATTTTCAAAAAATTCATCCTCGTCATTTACATATTTTTTTAATGATCATAGCCATAATGTGATACAGTTAATTTTCAAATGGCCATTTTATACTTACCTTGTGGCTTTAGCATTTGAATCATTCTGGATTATATCTACTAGTTTGTGTCAAAAGTAGACAGAATCAAAGAAGTTGTTACGTGTAGTGCTTGGGTTGATGTGGGTGTTACTATGTAAAATAATTAGACACAACAATTTTGTGGGTTTGGTGTTTATTGGAAAGTACAATTTATCATATGTACAGAAAGAGAGATTATTTAAAAATAAAAAATTGAAATAATTTTAGTCTTCAGGACCTGAGAGAAGAAAATGGACATAAACATGAGAGAAACATCAAGGACTTAAATTATTTAAAAAATAAAAGATTAAAATGGAAAATCTCAGTTTTGAATTCATTTTGGAATGATTTGTTGTTGTTTTTTTAAACTAAAGCACTACATTTTGCCTACTAAAAGGAGCAAAGGTTACATAATCTTTTGTTTGCTCACTAGAGAGAGCAGGGACATTAAAAACAAACAAATAAAAACAATATACTAATGTTTGCAATGAGAGGATTTTATGACAGAGCTGTGTCACCCTAAACTTTTTATTTTTTTTAGAGGTGATTTTTTTTTATGTCATATTTCTTATAAAATGTTTTTATAGTAAGATTGATAAATTGATTTGAATTTGCACTACAGCCAAGCAGTAAAGCTCAAAATGGCAGCTTAAAAGATTTAAAATTAATTATGCTTTGTTTGAAATTTTACAAATGAATACAATTTAAGGTAGATTTTATTCTTTTTCAAAATTTTGTACATGTATTGAATATTTATTAAAGTGAATATTAAAAGCACAATTTTAAAGATGAAAAAGATCATTTTTATTCATAAATAATATTAAGAATTTGGGTTATTATTGAATGTTCTTTAAATTTTTTTGAAATGTCTGATAATTCCATAGTTTTATAATTTTTACTCAACTTATAAGAATTAATATGTATTTCTTTTAGTTTTCAATACTTTCACATAAAAGCAATCTCTAATGTAAAAGTAAATTATGAAATTTCTAATATTAAAAAGATCAATTTTTTTAATATTCACCTGACATATTCTCTTCCTTTTTTATTTAATTTTTTTTTCCATATCTGATTTTTCCCCATATTTGAGTATTATAATTCTTGTTCTTTATTAGCTACAAGTTTTAGTGATGAGAATTCATTTATCCATTTACATTAGCAGTCGTGGTTTGTCAAATTTTAAATTTATTTGTAATAAATATAATATCGATTTATTTTGTTCTCATTGATTTATGAAATTTATAAATCATTTATGAATAGTTTATTAATTTTTCTACTAGAAAAAATAAATAGTTGTCCATAATTGTATTATATGCATGTAATTATTACTTTTGCTTCATTCATTTCTTTCTCAGTCAGGTTAAGTTATTAAGAACTTTTACAAAACAAAGCATAAATATTTGATAATTTTAAAAATATTTTTTTTATAATAAATAAAATTTTTAATTAAGTTGCAATTATTTTTAATAAATTTAATTTTTTGTTTTTTACACAGTGACAAAATTTAAGAAGTATTATTAAGAGGAAAGGCAGAAGAAGTTATATATTTACAAAACAAGCTTTGAATGTTAGCTTTAAAATATTTCATCATTAATATATTTTCTTGCACTTAATCTATTCTTACTAAGTAAGCTGACTGAAATAGTCAATTATGGTAAATAGCTTCTTTTTTTAATTTGGAAAAGATTGACATAAATAAATCACTCCAATTGTAATTTAGGGTGATAATATTTAATGTTGATTATAACTCTGTCATAAATTAATCTATTTGGTATTAAACATCTAATCAATTGAGTTATTTGATTTACATAAAGTTTAAAACAAATTATCTTAATGACCAACTCTGAAGGTTCATTTCAGATACTTGATGCTACTTAAATATTTAGAATATTGATTTTATATTTACTACAACAACATATCCGCACATGCACACATAATCTATAATTGCAAAGATTTGCAAATATCTTATTTAGATATAAAACATGGGCATTGTTCAAGAATGTATTAATTCATTCTGTAATTTAGTACAAATTGATAGTGGATTTATGATTGAAAATAATAATCAGCATTTAATACATAAAATTTTTATTATTTCCAAATACAAATTGAGTGTTTCACCTGTAAAACTCTGAGTTTATATATTTTTCCCATTAAAAAACATTAAACATGTTTTAGGTATTAATTCCTCAAAATCTTTATGCTTATATGCATTTACAAATGTGGTACTTTGAGTTTACATTAATATTTAATAATAATCAAATATGCTTCTTTTTTGTTTTAATCTGTGTGAATTAAAATATATATATTTTAAAATCTTAATATTTTCAGTGTTTTTTTAATTTGAAAAATTCTGTAAATCCATAATAATAAATTTAATATCTCAGACTATGTCTACGTATGGACATTGAATATATATTTGCACACACATATTGCTTAAATACAACAATGATATATTTATGGTGCAAAAATTTGGAATAAGAACATGTACATATAGCCTTTATATATATAATACTAATGAGTTACTATGTGTTATTTTTACCCTTTGTAATATTTTTTATGAGTTTTTGCATCTGACTTTGAATGATATTTTGATCAAGTGAGCCAAGATATGATACAGAAAATATTTTACTTTTTTATATTTTCTATTCAAAAATAACAAGTTCTATATTATGTTGTTAGGAATTTCCTGAACAATGAAGTTATCTATTTGTATATTAATTACTATACATCACAAGTTTTAGAATGAAGTTTTTTATCTGTCTAGTAATTATTATACATCACAAGTTTTAGATAACATCCTAGATGACAGAATTACCTGCCAAAAAGATAAGTTTTAGATTCAAGTTCATCTTTAAAATATTTTTTAAACAAAACTAGAACTATTTTTTATTTAGAAAATATAAATTTATAATTATTTACTCTGATATTTGTGTATGCATGTGTGAAATGTGTTTAATAAATACTGTAAAGCAGTGGTCTTCAACCACCAGGCCGCAGAAGTTGTCTGTCGGTCCGCAGCTAGACTGCAAGAAAGCTTATAATAACAAAATAATAAGATTTTAAACTTTTAATTAATATGAACAATTTTTATTTATTTTTTCATCACATCTATTAAAAAAAAAAGAAACAGAACAAAAATACCACAAAATCTAATCAATCATACATAAATTAATTTGTTTTTCTATTTATCACAGATGTTTATGGGGGGGGGTAGAAAGTTTTTTATTACACAAACTCCAGTTGTCTTTTGATAGCCAATCACGGCTGCTTGTCAGCGTTGTTAAAACAATAAAATGTAACGTGACTTTTTTTGATCTCTTAAATTTTTTCTACTCTCTCTTTTAATATTTCATTTTTAGTGGGTTTTTTTTGGCTATAAGGCTATTTTTTTTTTTTTTGCTTTAACTTTTTATTTTGGAAATCAATTTTTATTACCTTTTTTTAAAAATAAAAACCAAAAAATAAGTTCTGTTTCTAACTTTTGCAAAGTATTTCTCAATACACCCCCACCACTCCAAAATATAGTAAGATCAAAACTTTTGACTTTTTCAAGTTTCGTTTTCTTTTTTTTTTTGTTTAAAAATACGCCCACTTTTTTTGGCCTATAAGGCAATATTTTTTTTAGGCTTTATTTGTATACTGTTAAAATACTAAAACTTTTATTTTTAAAACCAATTTCTGTTATCTTTTTTTAAAAATAAAAACAAACAAAAAATAACTTTGGTGTCTATCTTTTGTCTCAATGTTGACAACATATTTCTCAAACCCCCCTCCCCCAAATAAAAATTTATCTATAAACTTCTGCTGGTCCGCAAAATCTTATCCTTACTTTTATCGGTCCACAGGTCTGAAAAGGTTGAAGACCACTGCTGTAAAGCATAGTTAATTTTGACATATGTTTAAAATTAGTCTTACAATAATTATATAATGTTTATTTATACTTTAATAAGTACAATTTTTGACATTTTTAATCATTTTGAAAATATGATAATTGCTATTTTTAGATTCTTCATATTTGGAGTTGTGAAATTCAATTATTTTCTTCAATGGTCATTCTAAATATTAGGCTATCTTTTGGACCATTCACTTTTTAATTGATTTTAAAATTTAAGCTTTTAGGGTACATATTGTCCAAATAAAGCAGATTTAGCAACAAACAAAAAATTTATCTAAGATAATTATGTAATTCCAATATTTTTAAACTTTTCTCAGAAAAATGTAATTCAAAAAATAAATACATTCAATATGTTTATATAAATTGTTTAATATTCCCTCTCATCACATAATTTTAAAGAAATTGTTTTGTATTATTAATGGATTAAAGCACTTCTAGATCAAATGGAGTACATGTTGTAACAGTGGGTTACTTATTCAATTTGCTATCCTTGGGGATTTTGATCCTTTAGGATATTTTAGACATATTTGAATTTTTATCTGTTTTATATAAAACTTTTCAGTATTTGATGGATAGCCTAAATCAGTGGTTCGTAATCATGGCCATGGTCACATATTAGGTATCTAGGGGAAATATAAGAGGTTTTTTTTTTGCCTAATCTTAGTTTTGTGCAATATGAAATTTGGATTTCTTTTCTTTTGAAAAATTAATGTTCAATTAATAGTCTTTCATATATTATATCTATAACGTCTGTGTTGCATTTTTAGTTATATAATGAATACATTATTGGATTGTAATTAATATTATTATTTGTGTACACTTTTATATATTACACTAAAATTTTTGTAAAATAACAATAACAACAAAAAATGTAATAAAAATTAAATTATTTTTAAATTTAAATAATATCATTGGATTTGTAGCTTTACACAAAAGATTAGCAGTTCTTTAGTGTACCACAAACTTGAAAAAATTGGGAACCACTGAACTAAACTTATCATTAAAAAAAATATTTTGGAAAATATTCCATAATATTTTAATAATTAATAATAACTTCTTAGACTAACTATAAATTCAGATATCTATATGTGATAATGATTATCAATAAATATTTAAAACTGAAATAAAGCACTTGATAGTAAATAACTTATTGCTGTATGAGGAAATGGGCTACACATTAATCACATTTATTGTGATTAGCAGAATATTTTTATCATTATTATTTTGGAATTTTTCAGTTTTAAATAATGATAGCTAATTATCATAGATAAAAATCTTGTAATTAATTACTTGTTAATTATAATAATTTGTACAGTTTATCAGTTATTATTACTACAGGTAAAGAGAATTAGAAACATAACATGATGGTAAAGAGTGCATTTGAAAAAAAGGAACTAAAAATAGTTTTTGTAAATTAATCTGGATTATATAAATATAATAAACTTGAATAGCTGCCAATTTTAATAAGGTTTAAGTAATAACATTTGGAGATCAAATTGGGGGGAGAAAAAAGAGCCAGCTTATGAAAAGTAATAAGAATGCAATCTTTTAACTTAAGATTCTACCAAACATAAATGAGTTATACCATTTTTGAGTTGTTGTTTTTTTTAATTTTTCATGATCGATCTAGTTTTAAAATTTTTTATTGTAAATGATAGTGTTTATCTTATAATTATAAATAAACTTTAAAATAAATTTTAAAAAAACTTTCACTAATAAATATGAAAAGATTTTGAGTTAATTATTTGACCACATGGTGTCACTATTGTCTTTTTTAAATCTAATATGAATAGTATTGTTTAGAGCCGTAATTTCTGAAGAATGTATCAATTTTGTATTATTTTCCATATTATTCAGAAATAATATATTAAAACAGAAAAGGTTTTATTATTTAAGAGATATCTATTAACAATGCAAATATGAAGAATTTGTGTTTCAAAATATTTTTGGAGAAGTCTCTTTTATCAAACAATGAAATTTAAATTTTTGATTTTTTTTTTTTTTTTTTTAAAGCTTTATAATATATTTCATGGAAGGTAAATGCAAATACATTCATTTTTATAAGATATACATATTATTTTACCATATAGTTAGGAAAAACAATTTGAAAAATCGCTAAATAATATCTACAATTTTAAATTGTCATTACCCTCCTCCCTCCCCTTGACATTCATATCAGGATTCTGATTTTGAATTAGTATACTTAGAAAACGTTTTAACTAGAAATGAACTAAAGTTAAACCTTTTTTAAAATCCCATTTATGTTGTGAGCAAAAAAAATGGATTGCATTGTATATATTAAATGAAAAAGTTTTTATGAAGAATTATAATTTAAGGATATATATATTGAACTGTATTTAAGAGATGAATTCATTACTCATCTGTAGCGAAGCTTCCAAATATACATATATTAAAAAATGATAACTGAACGTAATATATATTCTTCAAAACAATTTTTGTTTCTAAATGTGAGAAAAGAATTTAAATTATACAAAAGTTGTTGTTTTTTTTAAGATATGAAAGATGAAACTTTCCATGAAAATGAAAAGAGGGAATGATTTAAAAGCAATAACCGTCATTTGTAAACAAAAGAAAATACTCTATCTTATGAAACCATATTCTAAAATTATATTCAACTTAAGATAGTACGTTGCATTTAATTTATAAATTCTACTCTTTAGTCTGACCTTTAAATATTTTTTTTTCTAAGTGTTTCTTACTAAAATCCTCAAATTTCTGTTTGAATTTTGGAAGCATCTTCTGTTGGGTCATTTTCAGATTGATTTTCACTACTTTTCAGTCCTTCAACTTCTTTTCTTGCTAAATGTCCTCGAACACCAGCCTGAATTTTTGTTACAGCTTCTAATAATTTAGGATCATTAAAATCTAAATCTGGGAATTCTTTTTCAATATTACTATATTGTTCTATTTCTTCTAATGACTTTCTAACTAAGTGACCTCGGAAAACACTCTGCAGTTTAACAACGGCTTCTTCAACCTTAGGATCAGACCAGTCAATATCAAATTCTTCTTTATTCATTTGTTTTCGTGTTAAAAACCCTCGAACATTTGCCTGAATTTTTACAGCAGCATCTATAAGTTGAGGGTCAGATAAATCAAGTTCTGGAAATTCATCTTCAAAAGATTCATTTTCTTCTTGTTGTTTTAATGCTTTTCTAACTAAATGACCTCGTACCCCTGCTTGAATTTTATAAACAGCTTCTTGAACTTTGGCATCTGTCCAATCAATATCTATATCATCTTTTGTTTTTTCCCTCATATGCTTTCTCACCATGTACCCTCGAACCCCAGCCTGAATCTTTGATACTGCTTCCTGTAGTTTGGGATCATCAAAATCCTTAACTGAAAATTCCAAGGCTGAACTTTCACCATGTTTTTCCTTTAGTAATTTGCGAGCAAAATGACCTCGAACACTAGACTGAATTTTAACTATAGCATCTTGAACTTTTGGATCTGACCAATCAATTTCACATTCGTCACTAGATGAATCTGTTTCCTTTGAAAGTTGTGCCTTTCTACTCAAATACCTTCTAACACCAACCTGAATTTTTGTCACTGCAGATAAAAGTTGGGGATCATCAAAATCCAAATCTGGAAATTCTTCTTCAACATTTTGACCTTCATCTTGCTCTCTAAGACTCTTTCTTAATAAGTAGCCTCTGACATTAGCTTGTATTTTATAAACAGCTTCTTGCACTCTTATATCTGACCAATCCATATCAATCTGGTTTTCACTTTGTATTGGCTCTTTGTTTAGATCTTTTCTTATTAGAAAGCCTCGAAAATTAGCTTGAATTTTTGTTACTGCTTCTTCTAACTTAGGATCATTAAAATCAAGATCTGGAAATTCATCTTCACTTAGACTTCCTGATGTTTTTTTGTCATGCAATATTTTTCGAGCCATGTGTCCACGCATAACAGCTTGTATCTTAACAACTGCTTCTTGTACCTTTGGATCTTCCCAGTCAAATTCAGAATCACTATCTTCAGGTTTTGCAGTTTTAGTTACCATAAATTGACGAAAACTTGATTGAATTTTTTGTGCTGCTTCTTGTAATTTTGGATCACTAAAATCTAAATCAGGAAATTCAGATTCTGTTTCTGAATCTCCTTTATCTTTAAGAAGTTTTCTAGCAAAATGACCTCGTACTCCTGCTTGGATTTTAATTACAGCTTCTTGAACTTTGGGGTCTGACCAGTCTAATTCTTCAGCTTCATTAGAATCTGTTTCATGCAAATGCTTTCGGACTAAATGTCCTCTAATACAGGCTTGAATTTTTTTTATTGCTTCAATATTTTCATCATCAAATTCTTCTAAATTTGGTTGCAGTATTTCTTTTTTTGATAGGTATGCTTTGATTGCTGTTTGAATTTTTATGGCAGCTTCCTCTTCTTCTGATAACCTTTTTTCAGCTTTCTTTTTGGCTAGAAATTTTCGCATACCAGATTGTATTCTCATAGCAGCAGCTACAATTTCATCAGTATGTTTTTGCAAATCCTCAGTTATTTCTTCTTCAGATTTTTCCATCAATTCTGGATGTTCCCTAAGATGTTTTCGTACTAAAAATCCACGTACTGATGCCTGGATATGAGTGACAGCTGTAAAAATATTTGGATCTTCTTTATCAACTTCTACACTTTCTAAAGCAGATTCTAAGTCTTCCTGAATTCCCTGAGAAGAGACTTCCAAAACATCCGTTATTTTCTTTCTGGCTAAAAAGCTTCGAACCCCAGCTTGAATTTTCACAACAGCTACTATTAGGTTTGGATCAATAGGTGGGATATCTTTTTCATGTTTCACAGCTTCTAGATCTTTTCTAGTCTTATAACCTCTAAATCCAGCTTGGATTTTGGTTATGGCATCTTCTAATTCTTTGTCTACATTTTGTTGAATTGTATTGGCATTCATTTGATCTTCAGCCCGATTAACAGCTACTTGTCTCCGAGCAAGAAAAGTCCGGAAGATAGTCTGAATTTTGATCACCGCATCTTCAAATCTTTGATTTGGGGGTTCTTCTTCTTCATCATCTTCTGGAAAAAAAAAAAAACTTTATTAAAATATAGGAAAAAAAAATTTATTAAAATACTGTATAGCTAAAATGTCTATACCCTACTTATCTATATACTGCATACACACATCTCAATATATATTAAAATGCCTGCAGAAAGGAGATAGCTATTAACTAAAAGGAGCCCTTTTGATTCCTATTCGATGCCCTAAAAGAACAAAGAAGGATACATTCCTGATAATCACTTTATATATTTTTGTTCCTGTTATTATTATGTGATTGTTCATATGATAAAATAACTTAAATATGTTACTCATCAATTTCTGTCAGCCAATTTAATGCATTTATTAACTTTTTATTTCTGAATTTAAGATCAAGTAGTATGATTTTTCTATTCATTTACTAATAGTTCTTAACAGAATTGAGTTTTCTTGCAAGCAGAATGAATGCTGTATGAATGATTTTTTTTATATAGATATTTACAAGAATGACAGACAAAATTTTTTCTTCATATTTGATAAATAGTTTTTTTATAGTAAAGTTGCAATATTAGGAAAAAGAAAAGAAAAGAAAAATATTGTTTTTAGTTTTTATTTTTTGTTTTTTTTATTTATTTATTTTTTTAAAAAAATTAAAAAATTATATAAAAAAGAAAAAATAAAAAAAGAAAAAAAAAATAAAATTTTTTAAGATTAATTTTAAAATTTAAAAATAAAAAAAAAAAAAAATTAAAAAAACCACAAAAAAAAAAGAGTATTTTATATAAAAAAAAAAAAAGAATAAAAATGTAAAAATTATAAAATAACAAGATTACATATTCAAAATAATAAAAATATTTAAGTTTAAAAATACAAAAAGTTTTTTTTTTAAAGAAAAAAAAAAAATTTTTTTTTTGATTTTTATGAAAAATTTTAAAACTAGAATTATAAAAAAAAAAAAAAAGGAAGAAAAACACATTGAAAATTGATTATAGTGAAAGAAATGAAAGGAGGACAAAGATTTGTGGAATTTGCAAAAAATGAAATGCTATACAGTATAATGAATTGTTTGGCTAATAGTAAATATATACTTCAGGATTGCAATTTCTTAATAGATTCAAAACTGGATGCAATTATCAATTAGTGAGATTAAGATATGCATTAATGCAAAATGAGAGATGAAATTTAAGAAAGACTAATGGCAGTTGATATTCCTAATCTTTAGAAATTCTAGTGAATTTAAATTATGCAAATTGTTTTAATAAATTATTCAAAAAAAAATAATTCAAATGTAAATGTATCTAAGTATTTTTGTAGAATATTGTTTTAGCCAAGTTTATCATTATGATGATATTAATCAAATTATAATATTTGTATATTTAGTTAATATTGTCATGCTGATTATTTTCTACAAGGAGAGAGAATGTGGGAATTAACAGATTCTATCAATTTTTGCCATGGATTCTAATAAATTAATATTTTTAACTTATTATAATAATCTTGTGGGTCCCATGAAAATGATTCACAGAACCAATATTATATAAAATATAGATAAAAATTTTGATTATCAACCTAAAACCATGACTAAAAGTAGTCACACACAAAGCAAAATTTAATCATCAATATATAGCTAAATATGTCCCTGGCAGTTGGATTAAAATGACAGTTTGTTAAAGGAAAGAATATTAATGTAATAAAAAAAAAAAAGAAACTTAGTATTTTACTATTTAAACAAGCAAAAACTCTATATGTATTGCCACTCAGTACAAGCTAGAGTAATCAATGGGTGCCAGAAGGCTTGTGCATAAAATCCCCATCTAATGCCTACTCATCCAATATCCCCAGACTAGTTTCTGGCTTGTGGCCTTCGTCAGTGAGGAGCCTTGGATCTGAGAGCACTGCACCTATATCTTAGTATAGAAAATGGTGATCATGTGATGTTTATTTTACTGTTTAGTTAATTTTGTTTAAAATAATAGCCCTTATGATAACAACACATAAAGTATAATTTTTTTTTATATTATGAATAGATAATCCATCATAAAAAGCATGGGAGTATACATATACATGTGAAATAAATGGAAATAAACACACACACAAATCGATATATTTATTTGTTTTATTGCAAAAAGATAATATTATTGATGATTAATCTTGGTAATAAATGTTAAAATAAACAAATTAAATCAGTCTGATGAATTATTTTTTTAAAAATTAATGTATAAAATATTACTTTTTATTTTTGTTATTATAATTAACTTTATTTATACGATAGCTATGTTCAACACAGGAATTTAAAAAGATTTTCTTGAATTGAATAATCCGATAAGTGAGAAGGTGGGAAAGAGAAAATAAACAATCTAAACTTCTTGAACCAAAAGGTAGCAAAAAATTTGGTCTCCAGAATTTATAAACAAAAATGGAATTCTAAATTTAAAAAAAAGGATCATCCAGATTTTCAAGAAGCTGAATTAATGGAATAATGGATTACCTTAAGATTATGTCTCTCTTCTTATAATTCATTTAATGGTGGTTCTGCTATAGAAATAAGCATGAAATATTCGGATACACTAATCCAAATAATCAATATTCTTCAACTGTCAAATACACCTGGGTCTCATTTTACGCGATAGATAGGTTCCTCAGAAAACACGCGCAAACAAAATCGTGCAAAAATAGACGTAACTTACATTGAAAAAGGGGGGGGTGCGGTCTGTGATTTTTCAAAATTCGCGTAAAAGCAAAGCACCAATGTAAAATTACTTTAAAATTTGCGCAAAAAAAAAATAATAATAAGGAAATAAAATATGACTAATAAAAAATTTCAAATTTGAAAAAAATTGATACAAGACAAACTTTTTTTAACTATAATATTTAATTTTATTCAAAATAATATATTTTTATGCATAATTTACAGTACAGTAATTTATATTTTTTTATACACGTTTTAATTATTATCGCTATTTGCCCAAAAACGCGTTCTTTGCAAACTAGTAAAAAATCAGATTCTCATGTGATGTGGTGTGATGTATTTGGCTTCTCCTTAAACAAAGTCAAGAATATCTCAGCAATTATTCTCACAAGAGGAAATACAACTAGCGCCAAGTTCACTCTCATGTTGTGTTAATGGTTTTCTGTTGACGACAACGATGATTTTATTAATTGTTTATGAACTTAGACTTATGATAATAAAAATACATTTATTGACCACTGCTGGGAAAAAATTAATTAAAACTAACAACTAAAAATTAAATTCTTATTTTTGTCTTTAATTTTCAATTCCATTTAAAAATCAAATTTCGTTTTACATCACATTAATTTCAAGTCGCCCGTAAGTAATTTTTAAATTGTTAATTACAATTAAAAATCAGATTTTAATTGTGCCCACTGCTATTACTGACCTTTTAAAAATAACTTGTGGACACTAAATCATTAATAATTGATTACGTTCTTTTTTAAAAAGCAAAAACAGAATGTGATTTAAAATGCAAAATTAACACGCACAATGTTTGAACAAATTTACATTATAATCTTGTAAAATTTAATGTGTGTATATATAAAATGTGGAAATCATGATTTTAATTTCATTATTGCATAAAATTTTACTATTATAAAGCACTGAAAATATTGAAATTACTAAGATGAAAGTAGAATTCCAATAATGTGCCATTACTTTCAATATAACGTAAGTGCAAGTGCGCAAAATTTATTATTTAAAGTAATAGCGCATTATCGGAGGTCGACTTCCGGTGAAACACGAATCGCGTAATTTCAAAATCATGTTAAATAAGTCTGCGTAAAAAGAGACCCAGGTGTAATGTAATTGGAAGCTTCATTACCAGATCACTAAATGGATCCTTAAGAAAAAGAAACATCATACTTGGTAAACTAAACAATTTTTTTTAGTGCGCTTTACAATAAATTAATGTTATTTGGATGGTAATGTTGTTTTATTACTAATTTCTTTGTTTTATTTCAAAAAAGAAGTATTTTTGTTTTATTTCAAAAAAGAAGTATTATTGACGGAAAAAGTTAAAATATTCTCGAAATAACAATTCACAAATTTTGTTTAGTAGTTATTAACCTTTAAAAAATGTATTCAGTTTGAAGAATAATATTTTTTTTAAATATTAATAGGAAAATGTTTTCATCATTTGTCTACACACACATATTAAAATATAAGATTTCAAAACAAAGTTGTTTTTTTTTAAAAAATACATATTCATAATTTTATCATTGGATATTGTTTATAGCCTTTTAAAACGTGTAGAAAAATGGAAAATAAAATAGATTTTATTTTATGAAACTGAGCAGATATTTTTATTTTATTTTATATAGCTTGATAAAGAGATTTTGCTTGTTATGACTTGCAGTTGAGTATAAATTTGTATTAAGAGTGACAAGACTTCAGCTTTTGTGAGTTAAGCAAATGTATTATTGTACATTATGTTGTAAGCTTAAAGAAATATGTATTTTACTTACAATGATGATATATTAAGCAGAATAATGTTACTAAAAAATACAGCATAAAAGCAAGATGAGGAGTATATGTGTTTTGTTAATATAAAGATATTTTTCACATTAAAGAGGATACAATAAAATGTCATGAGAGAGTAAATATTTTATAATCTGATATGTAAAATTTCAGTTCAGATTCATAATTTAACAAATCAACATCAATTCTAGATATTAAGCAAACACATAGAATGACAATAATTGTTATGTGTTGTCAAAATAATGTGTTATTGTTTTGCAAATATATAAAGTTTATTTTACATATGTGTATTGGGACCATAGATTTCTCTAACTTGCATAAATAATTTTCAATATACTTATCTATTTATTTAGAAAAAGAATATAGGATTACAATTCTAAAAAAAGAAATTATGGATAGTCAATTTTAGGATAAGTAAAAATGAGAATGTAGAATGTTGTACATACCAGATATTTATTTATTTATTTATCATTTCATTGTTAATTTAATTTTGTATTTATTCATATCTATTTTGCAATAAAGATTATATTGTTATCAATTATCATGGTCATCCTTGGTGTCAATTTTATTTATGCATTTATTTTATTTTGAATCTAATGTATATCTGAGAATAATATATATTACAATGGGTTTATTGCATAATTTCATGTTTTCTTTATTATCATCATCATAATATTTAATATTTGTTTTATAATCTGTGTATCCAATGTGCTTACTGTAAAACAAAATAAGGAGAGGTAGCATAAGTATGCAGCTTGACTTGTATGGCACTCATAAATTAGAAATGGCTGCATGTTTGGATGAATTGTAATCAATTCATAGATTTTATTTACAATTATAATTTGATTCTCATTCATGATGCAACTCTATATGCTCTTTTTCCCACTGTTACAATGACATTAAAGCTCTTGTAAGTTGTGATCTTTTAAACATGTTATCTGTGCTCAATAGTATATAAAACAGCCTTATGCAATTAAGATTATTGAAATTTTTGTAGGAAAAGAATTTTTGAAATTGAATTAAGTTTACTTCAGAGGATCTGGTATATAAATACAATTCAACTTATAAGATCAAAACATCATATTTACACGATAATGTAATTTCCCATTCATGGAGAATTATTTAAATTGTTTCCAACAGATATTTTATAGGTAAAAAGTGCCAGTTTTCCAAATGATACTAGATGGTGTACATTATTTTCATAGTTTGAGAATTACACCATAGGAATTTAAAAGGTGAAGAAAATCTTAATATCCTGAAGCAGTTTCTAAAATGATGATTGCAGACTTCACTGAGCAAATCAAGTAATGACATCTGGGTAAAACTACTTGCAGGACTTCAGCACATTTAGCTTCAGAAATTTTAATGAGAAAATCCAACTAATGGTTTAACGAAGATAACACCATTTTTTTGTCAGATTATCTACAAGGTTCTATTCTATAGAAAGAAATAATGTTACATATATTTTTCCATTTCTTTGTTACTATGATAGTTGACAACAAAAAGTGTTTATTAGTAATTGAAAGGATATTCTGTGCTTTTACTTTGAAATTTAAAACAACTAGGTAGAACAAATTCATAGATGTACTCAGTAACATCCACAAAATGACATTCTTTCTAAAACATATGAATGAAGACATATTAAAAGACAAATGATCCCCAAGATACATTTTGCTCTGAACCAGCTTTCATCATTTGGTCAGGTCATCTCATATATTTCCATTACATATACAATTCTCATATGCAGTTTTTAATACTCTTAGATCATTTATATGGTAAACAAAAATTGGATAGACTGCTGCTAATATGCATGATCAGATGTAATCAAATTACTAATTTTTATTTCTGAGTTTAAGACAAAAATAACTTCATTCTCTTCTCAGCTGTCTATTAGTTTTCACTAGATATGATGATTGCACTTTTTTCAAAACAGGATGAACTGGTGTGTGTATGTGTGAATGCTGATTCTTTATATTCAAAATATGATGGATTACAAATAAATGAAGCTAAGAATTTCCTGTTTAAATACTCAGACTGTCATTTAATAATGATTTTTAATTTAGTGACTTTAACTGTAGACCATTTCAATTGAAGAAAGAGAGTGTGAACTGGAAAAAGAATTATCTAGCATTAAATCGAACATTGCAGGATTTGTGAAAAAAAGATGAAACTGTTGATCTGAAAAATGAACATATGCTCTATTAAAAAGGCACAAATATTGAAAATATCAAGTGAAGTGAAATTCATTATAAATAATAAAAAAACTTCATGGAGATTATTATATAATGGTAAAATTGACTAGTAAATTTAACGCAAAATACTAAATGCAACAAATAACTCTGATTTATGCCGTCAACATAGTCTCATAGTGATGAAGTAGAACATGATAAATAACTTTTATTTATGCCGTCAACATAGTCTCATAGTGATGAAGTAGAACATTTTTATATAGATGTAAAGAAAATACTCAAATAATATTCTAAAATTGGTATGAAAAATTAAATGCAAAAATTGTAAAAAGATTGTATGAGGAAAAGTAATGAGGACATTTGATTATAGGGACAGAAGTGAGAGAGGTCATAGATTTATGGAAAAAGATATGATTTTTTTTTTTTTTTAGAAAAATTGCAAGGCCTAAATGAAAAAGGTACAGAAGAGTTTGTATTTTGATGAACAGTACTTAATATATTCAATACATAAAATGACCATGTAATGAGACTTAAGATATGTGTCAATGGAAAACTAAAAGACAAGCTATTAAAAAATATTATATTGTCCAAGTCTTAAGAAAAATTCCAATGCATTTAAATTAAAATCATTTAAAAATTTTAATTATCATATTTAAAAAAATTCCACTTTTTTTTTTAATTTTATTTATTTTATATAAATTGTAATTATTATAAGTTCTACATTTCAATCCTATTTTATGATCATTATCATGGGTTACATATCTTTAATTTTTTTCTTATATCAGTAACTCTTAATAATGATCATATAATATGGTTGAAATATAGGGTAAAATTTGTAAAAAGTATGTGATTCAGATAAAATATATATCCATTTAAAAAAAAAAAAATGGAAAATTTGTATATATTTATTAATGAAAGGATCATTTTAAAATAATAATGATGATGATGAACAATTTTTATTAATTAGTTAATAAAGATTGTGTAATTTTAATAGTATTAAAGTGTTAAAAGATGTTTAAAGTCCTCATGAGATTAATAAGAAGTGCCTTACAGATAGCTGGTACAAAAAAAAAAGGTGATTCAAATAGGGCTAAATATAAAAAAGGAAGGAATATGGAAAATAACAGATTTAAAAGAATCAAATATTTTGAATTTCATAAACTGATTGGTATAAAACGACATTTTTATAACAACAATAAAAAATATGGGGGGCGGGGGGATTATAGAAGAAAAAAATATAAAACACATCTTGGTATTGGAAGGAAAGTTGTTTCATTAATAAAAAAAATAGATGACAATTTTCAAAATGTGGGATGACAACATGAAATATATGGAAGAATTCTGTCAAAAATTATAAACAATTAGAAAACAAATTTTTGAACTTTGAAATAAAAATAATAAAAAATAGTTTATTGCTTAGGAATTAATAATAATTTTGAGCACCAAAAGTGGCAAGACTGTGATCCATGAACCTTGAACTCTAGAGTTTGACATTCTACCCCTGCATTAAATTATGCAGGTCATTATTTTAAATGAAAAAATAAAGCTATGAAGAATGTAACTGCTTTAGGAAATGGTGAAGTTGTTAAAGCAATATAGCAAATATCCAAATGGCAATAATAGATCATATAATTTGAAGAATACAGTAGGGATATTGATATGTATGAAATACATATAAAAAAAATAAGATTAAAAATTAAAGCCATCAAATTTCTATTTGTTCTCTTATGATCTCTAAGATTCATTACAATTAATCTAAACTGAACTTAATTCAACCTAATTGAAAAAGCAAGCTTGGTTTAAAAGTGGTTTATAGACAATAGATCACATAAAAATAGTAAAAGAAATAATAGAACCAATGAATATGAATAGCAATTGTACTTTGTATTTGTAGATCATTAAAAGGCATTTTGCTACATAACCCTTCTGATATGATTAAAGTGTTGGATTACTAAAATATAGACCCAGGATCTAATCAAATTCTATAGGATATTTATTAAAATGCAGCAGTAGTGACAAGTTCTCATTAAAAAGATTTACAAGAGTGTGTGACAGGGTAATTCTCTTTTACAGCAGCTTTATAGTAGTATTTTGTGGATTAAAATGAAACTAAAAGAATAAAAAGTTAGAAATTATTTATATTTTGCATGTGATGCAATTGTTTTCCAATCATGTTTTACAGTTTCAAAACTATTAGATAACAGCAAAAAATAGAGCCACAAATAAATGCTAAAAAGACTAAAGTAATGGTCAATGGATTTTCACAGAGGAAAATAAAAAATAATAATTATGAATTATAAGAAGTTAGTGAATAATATTTAGTGTAATTTTCACTACACTGCTCTCATGCAAGATAGGGACTGCTTTCCATCCACTTTTATCACCTTGCAGAGGGATGTAATCATAAACATAAAAACAAATGTTATATGTAGACCTCACAAATAAGCTCTTAACAAATTTAGCAGAATATCCCCAACCCCAGACTGTTTTCTGCTTCTGGCATCCTCAGTGAAGTGCTAGGATATTTTAAGCATTAGATTAAAAAATACCAGGACAAGCCCAACATTTTATCTAATGAATAACTATTAAGTAGAAAATCTGAAATTTTCAGACATCCATATGTCTTTCAATCCAGCTATCTAACTTAAATAGCCATATGGGACTGAACTAACTTCAGATACACCATATATTAAAAGCTTTAGCAATGTAAAATTGCCAAAGCCATAATAGCAAAAAATAAAATTAGGTCATGTGACATCTTACTTGATTTTTTTTTTTTTTTTTGTAACATAAGAACAAATAGATGAAAAAAAATCTGATCCCCAAGATGTACATTTTGTGCTGAACTAGCACTCATCAATTGGCCTAGACCACAAACTCCATATATATTGTAACAGTCCTGCCATTTAGCAAAAGTGATCATCAAAGTTAATTTACCACAAATTATAATAGTCATATAGATAATAAATATTAGTGCTTAATAATTAAAATAATCTTTGAGATTTCACACTCAAATCCAAATAACAGAAATGAAACAAAGATAGGAGTAAAAATTTAATCCAATCATATATCATACTAATGGTCAGATATAGCTATAATAATAAAAATATTACAAGCTATGTCATGTTTCCAGATCATTAATCACTCCTAAATGACTGAAGGGAAATTATATTCTCTATGGATTACAAATTTATATTAGATGAAAAACTAGAGCACCATCCCAAAGCTGGGAAATCCATAAAAGGATATTCTACACCATCAGTATTATTAAAAACACTACCATGACTAATTCAGTAGAATATGAACTTTTATCTCCCTAGCTATTATAAATTTAATTTATAGTTTAAATGGTAGAACTTATGAGAAGAGAAACAGATCAGATTAATAATAAAAAAATATACAATAAAACATAAAATATTTAAAAGATCATTATATTAAATTATAAAATAAATATTTGAACATTACCATTTATCAAGTGATCACCCTTTTAAACACTAAAGTTTTATCATGGTCTTCAGTTTAAATTCCCTTTTATGTTAAGCTTAACATTTTTTCCTTTATTTATTTTTCATTATAGAGTATATTTCAGCAATGAAGACATTGTACATCATCCTTGAAAATGTAAAAACAATATTTTTTTTAAAATTCCTTTAGCAGATTTAAATTTATTCAGATCTTATTCCATTATATTATATCTCTTCATCTCTCTAAATGCAATATTTTGTGGGAGACGACTTTCATTCAGAAATTATTTGTAAGCATTTTTTTAATGTAGATCAGGCAAATTTCAGAAATTGTAGATGAAGTTTGATCACATATCAGGCCAAAGATAAATAATCAAGTCAGACTACATCATATAGGATAAGTGGCATACCCTGTGGATCTAGCCATGATGTATTATTATGACCATTTTATAATATTTGGTTTTGTTCATAACTTGGCTGCAAGTAAAAATAAACATAAAGGTTTTACAAACTGCTAATGACAATTGTAAGACAAAAGACATACTAAAGACCTGACAAGAATACTAGCTTTCAATAAAAAAATTTAAATCACATTTTACTTAAACCAATATTGATTAAAAATAAATAAATCAGATTCTATTACTTTTCTAATATTCTTTTTACTTATAGCAACAAAAAAAAATTATTGTTATAGTACAAATCCCCTTATAAATTAATATTCTAATAAAGTAAAACTTAAATCTCCTTTTTTAAAAAAAAAAAAGAAAAAAAAATCATTTCAGTTATTTAAACTTTGGATAACTGCTCTTTGAACCTTAATTTTAAAGACAGAGCAAGCAATTTTTAATTTGTAAACAAGTAAACAAAAAGAACTTGTTTCCTTTTTTTGTTCTAACTTACTTGTCTTTTTTTAAATATTATTTTGATTAAAATTGTTATCCAAAAAAAACCAATATGTAACTACTTTTGTAGTCAATTATGTATCTTACTTTGCAACTGGTATATAGCTCTCCTATCAGCTAATAAGTCAATTCAGATCTTTGACATTGGATGATATTATTTCTAGACTAAACATTAATATTATTAAATTCATACATATTACTTTAACATGAGCTAGAAATTAAGTGAGACAGCAATTTAAAATCACCTTCAATAGTAATCTGAATAAACATAGAGGTATCAAATTTAAAATCACTTTTCCATATGAAAATAAACTAACTAAATGTTAATTAAACTGGATAATGAGTTGGTGCTAAGCTTAAAATCACTTCCAATACTAAAGTAAATTGACTAAATGTTAACTCAACCTGATATTAACTTCTTAAGGCTACACCACATTGTGAGCCTAATTGGGTAATACATGGTTGCTAACCAGGGACCCTTGGTTTTGGAAAGCTTTTTTGAAAATGTCAGAAAAACTCTACTGAACATCTGATTTTAACTTACAATTTATAATTCATCATTTCATTGAGAATTCCTTTCTATCAGCTACTCTGTAGTGAGCCCAAAATATCTTTCAACTAGTCTTTCATTATCAACTTACATAAGGGTTTTGAGCACAAGCACACACCTACAATTCAGTCAACTCCTTCAAAAAAAAGCTTAATCATACAAATATCTTCAATCCACAATTATCACACATACTAAACTCTTAATCCTATACCTCTAACTTATCAAACCATCTACTACTCATCACTAATTAAGTTTTCTTTGACAAGTTTCAAAGAGAGGGCATTATATGTTCCCTTTTTTATTCCTTCATTAGTCAGTATATTGGCTAACAATAGTAAATGGGCCATCACAGATTTCTTGAAATTTTTTTATACATGTTTTTCAAGGTGACATGAGATTAATTCAAATCATAATCTTATCATCTAGCTGAAAAGTTTAGCTAGAGGTCTTCTGCTTATTTATTCTTAGATCTCCCGTTTCATTAGTATATGTCTTGCTTCAGTCATGACCTACAAAATTATATATATATATATATATCATATGACCAGCATAGAATATCTTATTTGGAAGAGAAATCAATAGAATGAATATTTTCAAAGGCCTCAACTCTTTATACAGAATAATAATAAAACAATAAATAAAGAGTTCATATTTTTCTTTTGGGAATATAAAGCCATATAAATTAATAAGTTACATTCTTATTTACCATTGTCAAACTCACTCCAATCACAACTTTGACACTATCCACCTCAGATAAATACAATAATGATTATTACTAATCATTTTCTAAACTAGAGATTATCTCTAGCACAAATATAAACTTTAAACTTCAGTTAAAGATTTATGACTTCACCTCTATAATAGTCATGATTCTTAATCTCATAAGGTATAACAACAAATATTACGAGTGTAATACATAATAAAAGTTTCAAAAGTATCTTAACTATAAACATTTTTTTTTTACTGGCAGTTCTTCTTTACATCTCAAAATTATTATTTGTTTGTAATTACATAATTATTTTTTGTCGCATTATGTTTTTTTTTACAAATATAAAGATTGAACATACTTTTTTTTTTAAAAAAATGTTTCTGTAAAATTATATTTTATTTTCCATTCATACATAAGCCAGGATCTTTGATGAGATAAAGCCATCTAAATTCATAACAGTATTAAACTGAGATTAAGCGTTTCCTCTCTCCATGTAATTTTCAAATACTCTCCACATTTTCAAATAAAATAACAAATTTTTTTATCTGTGCAACCATCTATCACTTCGTCACCCTTATTATGAATCTTTCACTGGAGCAAATATTTAATTAATTTTCTAGAGGTTCTGTTTCCCTTTTTCTTTTCTATTACAGCTGTAACTCCTTTAACAATTACTCTCAATTTTTCCATTACTCTACAATGGATGGCCTTATACATTTGTGTTACACGCTTATAATTAATAACTTGGATTTTTCTATTCTATACTATCATAAATTTTATACTCTTAAATTTCCATTTCTTTGGAAATACTTTTATTTTCCAACCATACTTTATCTATGATTTCTTGACTAGCTTTAGCCTTTCCTTTCTCACTTTGTTGTAACTGTTCAACATTTGGAAGCTTCATAATAATAAACAAAAAAAATTTATTCATAATAAAATATAAATAAAAGTTGTACTATAAATAAAATTTATTAGGATCAATGAGAAGGATGAAATTGTTTATGTTGAGATGACAGATTATCATAATTTGGTTTCCTGATTATTAATTTTAATAGATGGGGTTCTACATCCCAAAGCCTGATCTTTTTTTTCGACTTAATGTCTACAAATGCTGAAAAAACAACCTCACATAGATATGAAGTTGGAAAAGGTAAAATGTATTTTAAGACTTTGTGTTAAACCCAGATACACATGTTGCATTTGCAACCAGAATGATGTTATTAAAGTACACTGCTTGTGTTTATTTTGCAAGAATCCATCTGAAGCTAATTCTAACAATTTCTTTTCTTCTGCATGCGATAAACCCTTCTGGCGTGAATGCTGAATTAATGTTAAACGGAAACCTTATCCATTCAATATTTTTATTTAAATCAGGAAAATAGTTTTTCAAGCCCACTTGTAACATAGTATCAGCATCTATTTTAATATTTGAATTTGTTATAAATTTAAAGAGAAGGAAATGAGTCCACTTCTCTGTTGATAATCCTCTTCTGCCATAAATTTAGTTTTGCCATGGTAGCATTCACTTTATCTTGAACGTGAAACGATGAAATTTCTTTTCCTTGCAATGATAGGTTGAGGTAATTTAAAACAGAGAATATATCTGCTAAGTATGCTAATTTACAAAGCCATTGCCAGTCATATAAACAGTATTGCCAGTCATATAAACAGTTTCTTGGCTCAAATCTATTTAAGAAAAATCTGATGTCTAGGTTCAAATAATCGGTTTAAAATTTTGCCTCAAGATAGCCAATAAACATCAGTATGAAAAAGAAACTGAGTATGACTACTTCCCATTTCTTCACACATTTGTGAAAAAAGTCATGTATTCAGAGGATGGCATTTAATGTAGTTAATAATTGTCATGATTTCATCCAGAACTTTCTGTAGATCAGCGGGCATCTTACATGTTGCCAAAGCCTTTGTGTATGCAACAATGTGTGGATATGACATTTGGGGCAACATTCTGAATTCTTGCAATGAGTCCTTATTTCCAGCCATAATTTTTGCTCCATATGTGCTTATTCCAATACATCTATTCCAATCAATTTTGTTCTCTTTCATAAATTTATTAATAACATAAAAAAATATCTACTCCTGTTGTATGACCTAATAAAGACTGGCAAAATAAAAAGTCATCATGACTTTCTTGATCCTTTTTATATCTAACAAACATCATAAGATTTGCAATATTAGTGGATTCATCAATTGTAATGCATAATAACCACTTTAAGAAATATCAGACAATAACATCTGTTTTACATTATTAGACATGTCAATGATTCATCGATAAAGTGAATTATTTGAGAGGGGAACTCAGTCAAAAATTTGTTTAGCCCTATCTCCTATCATTACTTCTGCCATTATCTTAGCTGCAGATTTGATTAAGGTTTTGCCAAATGTCTCCACCGCACTACATCTTGCAATTAAAAGTGACACACAATGTGAATCTGTTAGGATTTTTTGATTGTCACTTCCTGTCAAATCCCACACATTTGAGACAGATTTAAATCCTTAAGTTTGTTTTCAAAAAAATTGATGGGTTTATCTTTGTACTGATTGTGATTTGTCTCAAAATTGTACTTTAAATTGGATGGTTTGATGCTTTCATTTGTTAGGTTTTCAAAACAAATGATGCAAAGTGGAATAGACTCTTTTTCATCTCCAGTCCATGAGAATCCAAATTTAAGATATTCTTTATTATATTTGCAAGTTTTCCTTGCTTTTTTCTTAACAGGTTTTTTCAAAATTGTAAATGATTCGCCTTCATTAATTTCATTACTTTCTGTTTGTTGATTGTTACTATTATTCGGTTTAGAAGTTCCAAATTTAGACCAGTAATTCATAATCTTAAATGTTAGGGATAAAAATTATATTTTGTAAAAATAATCAAAATCAATGGGACTTACTAAAAACATAATAAACCTTTCCACAAGCAAAATTGCATAAAAGCTAAAAGTACACACGCAAACACTGTAACAGTTCAATATGTATGTGAATGAGTATTGTATGAAACATTATCTGAGACATAGACTAGAAGAATACGCAGAATCAAAGTGCTTGTTGATGCCACAGCTACACATACAGAATACTAATAAGTAAAAGTTTTTTATTATTATTTTTATATGCTTATAATAAAAAATAGTAAACTCTTTGTTGCACCAGATGCAGTCAAAGTTCAATGCTGCATGTGCCCCCATTAAGCTCTTCACATACCCTTGGGGGTACATGTACCCCACTTAGGGAAACACTGGTTTAATGAATAAGCTTAATATGGAACGTGTACCTTCTGAGTGGGGTATTTTTCATAGATTCATCTAAATATAGCCTTACAACAGTCTTGCTTCATAATGGAAACAAAAAAACCATCTATTCTTTAGCCCATTCAGTGACAATGAAAGAAAACTATGCTAACTTAGCTACTATACTAATTTAAGTTAAATATGGACAATATCAGTGAGATATTTGTGGAGATTTAAATGTTAGGTGCTAGGGCTTCAAAGGTTTTTTTACAAAGTATTTGTTGTTTTTTGTGTCTATGGGACAATTGAGCAACACAAGAACATTTCATTAAGAAAGATTAGCCTCATAGAACTTCTTTTGAACCAAGTACTGCAAGCATAAAATGTGTTCCCCCTTGTTAACCCCAAAAATATACTTCTTCTGCCTCTCCATATTAAGCTTGGACTAATGAAAATCTTTGTTAAAGCTATGGACAAAGAAGGTAATGAATTCAACCACCTAAAATAAATATTTCCTCAGTTAAGTGATGTAAAACTTAAAAAAGGCATCTTTATTGGACCTCAAATAAACTTTTAAATGGTTCTCTTTTTGAAAACAAGTAAATGACAAGGAATTGGCAGCTTGGAACTGTTTTGTAAGTGTGGTGAAGAGATTTCTGGGTAACAAGAAAGATGGGAACTATAAAACCCTCATAGATGAACTTTTAAAAGCCTGTGAACTACTAGAATGTTGCATGTCTTTAAAAATGCATATTTTGTACTCACATTTGGATTTTTTTCTGAAAAATTTGGGTGCAGTAAGTGACAAACAAAGAGAGATATTTCATCAGGACAATGGAAATACAATACCAGGAATGCTGGAACGCATTTATGTTGGGTGACTGCTGCTGGTTTTTAAAAAGAGATGGTTGTACTGAACATAAGAGAAAAAAGTGAAATATTTTGTCACTGTTTGGTATTTTCATGTAACATTTTATTTTTATTGCACATGATCCTTAGTCAAATGTCTTTGCTTAGATTTAACATGCTTTACATATTTTTATTAAAGAAACATTACATTTCAAAATATGTCGTCTTCTTTTATATCCAACAACCAATTCCTATACAAAAAAACTGTACATGTTACAGTATTTAGCATACTATTTTCTGATTTAGGACCACAAAAAACTTTATATACAGCTATTTTTATTAAGATTACTTCAAAAGATAAATTTGTTGAGCAGTGTAATTTTTATTAGTCATTCATTAGACTAGAGATTTCTGTGGTGTAATTTTTACTACACCACTCTCAAGCAAGATAGGAACTGGTTTCTGTTCACTTTTAACACTTTGTGGAGAGATGTAATCATAAACATGACCAAAGATGTGAAAAAGATTTATGTTCCCCAAGATGTACATTTTGTGCTGAATCAGCACTCATAAGTTGGCCCAGACCACAATCTCTTGCATATATTTTTATCATTGTTCAGTATATATATATATATATATATTGTAACTTTTTAAAGGTAGATCACAAATCCAGTGTAACAAATTTAAAGATGTTTCAAATATTATAGATGGTTACAATATAACTATTACCATATCTGAGTTGTCTACAATATATAAGATCATAATATTCAAAATAAAGTTGGATTTCTCAATTCTAGTTTCCAAATATCAAGAATTATAAGCAAATTATTAACAACAAGGATTATAACTCAGGTATATGAAATCACGTGAGGTGAGTACACTAGTAATTCAATAAAATATAACTCAGGTATACAGGCAGTAGATCTTATCCACTTTCATTTCTTGGTTTGATGTTAAGTGCATGTTTAAACAAATACTAAGTGAATATGGTCTAGCAGGGTGCCACTAGATTATCTGAATCTAGACACGATTATATCTAATAACCTTTCACATGTACTGGGTTTGAATCCCCTTTTTGGTACTTTATTTCTAATAAAAATGGAAGATTTTGCTTTTTGAGCCATATCACTATATGCACTAATATTTAGGTAAAAGTAAAACATCTTTAAACCAAAGTGGAGTATATTAGACATAAATCACTTCTTAGATCTTAGCATAACAAATGTGTTTCAATATTTTTATAAGTTTACTAGTTCAGATTATATATAACTAATTTAGGATGGCAATTCACTCATCCTTGCATGAAATAGATGATGGGATGTGGTTATAATAATACTAAGAAATCACTAAATATTATAAAATCGACATTTATTTATGGCCTTTAAACAGTTAAACAGCTCATTAATTAAAACGTTGATGACGATGATGATGATGATAATAATAACGATAATGACAAGGGTTTCAACTACAGCTCTAGGACTAAGCCTAAACATAAAACTAATTTTTATAAAGAAATTCATAATTATTGCTAATTTTAGCATATTTACTTATATCTTAAATAACTGATATTCAACCACTGATGATAATGAATAATCACACTTAACAAAGACCACACTTAATGAAATATATACGCCTCGTTTAATAAAACAAACTAATATTTATTACTGCATTTCTAACATATACATAAAATTTCTAGATAAACATGAAAATTGACATGAATAATAATAATGATAATAATTGATTATATAACAATCCTCAGATTAATTTCAAGTTCTTCCCCCTTTCCCTTCAAATGTATATTGTATTAAGTGGGGTGTCACATTGACCATGATTTTCACTCCATGAGAAAAGTATTTCAAGAAAAAAAATATTATCTGCTCATTAGCACACATACTTTATAAATCTAACATGTAAGTAGAATGTTAAAAAAAAATGTTAATAGAATTGAAAGAGCAAGTTTTAGAAACAAGTTTTAAATTATTTTCTCCCCCGCTCTTCTACCTCTGAAATGCTATACTTAACTTGAAACAAAATAATCTAATATTCTAATACTACTCATTATTTCACATTCACTCGCAATTATACACATATAAAAATATTATTATGTATGTGCGTGTTTTATCCCATAATAACAAAATATTATTTAAAACCAAAATAATAATAATATATTAGTTAAAACTAAAATCATAATACCATAAAAAAAAATTATATTACATATCCATATTTCATAACGGTAAAATTAATAAACATAATTTTGATACATTCAAGATAATTTATGAAGCTCAAAGTTATTACTAGTAAGACATTCTTGTTTTTAATCGATCTGAATAGTCTTTAAAAGTTCTTTAAATAAAATATACCACTTTATTGCTAAAATGTTTATTAAGACTCTGATATCATAAAGAAAATAGATATAAAAAGTCATATTACCGATCTTTTGTTTGTGGCGAATTTCCAAGGGTTCAAACTTGTCTTGTATAATGTCTATATTTCTGCAGCTACCATTTCTGTTTTACGTGGGAACAATTTCTTTCTTGAGGTGTATAACTATTTGATGATGATGACTCTATTGAGGTTATTTGCTTTAGTGGACAATTTGGAAATCATTATATTAATTTTTCTTCTCTTCCTGTCAAGCACGATTCTTTTAGTGGATGAAATACAGCGGTTGTTTTCACATTTATAAATTTTCTTGAGTTTAAAATCAGTTGTTGGAACAATTAATTGGACTTGATGATTAATATTTATCGATAGATTAATTCATCTTTTATCGAATGCAGGTGAATGCTTTCTTCCTTCTATTAAAAACATCTTATTTCTCTGGTCAGTTGAAAGGTGTAGAATATTATTTTAGACACATTTTTTCTTTCCTATGTGATGTGCAGCTTCCCCAGATGGTCCGGAAAAGATGGGACATACATATAATTTTTCTAACCAGCCATTTCTTATATTTTCAACATTCAATTTAATAGTCTAATAATCTGAATCATAATCACAATAAATAATAATAATTCCAGACAGCTTTTTATATCCAATTTTTAGCTAACTTAACCAATCAGAGATAGCGTCACTTGCTATTTTTGGACAAATTCGTTTTAATTAGATCTGTAATTTATTTTCAACTAAATTATTTTTCAACTGAAGAGTTTAATCCTTTTTCCAGACACTTTTGTTTTAAAAAAAAAATAGACTTAATCCTTATTTCCTTTCTTTTTTTACATCTAGGTAACATTTCAAATTTTTGAGCTTCCTTCTTTAGATCTTAAGATAAGACAATTTCAAAATTAGAGCTCCCACCCAGATTAAGCTCCCAAAGTGACAAACAATTATTTACAAAAACAAAATTGCTACAAAGATAGATATCTGATTAAACAGATTTCCTCTTTTAACATAAAATTGTAAAAAAAATAATTTGACAGATTTAATCCTTCCTTTTCTTTCAATATTTAATAAATGTAAATTTCTGTATGTAATGTACACACATCCTTCATTATTTCAAATCATTCATAAACTAACATTAAATAATATAATTGCTAGCTTAGTAATTATAACCCTATTATTTAATTAAATTTGTAACTTTTAAATCCCAATTACAATTATAGAAAAGAAAATAGAAGTATAGAATAAGATATTAGAATTGATCAAGCGTAGGTTAGTTTTAAAGAAAGTTGAAATGTTGAATATTTGAAATATAAAACAATTAAATAGTTTACACATACACTGCCTATACGTATGCGTTATAACTTTGCTTTTTAAAGAAAAATTAAAATTGAATAGTTTAAATGTGTGTATTACCTTTCTATCAACACACAAACAAATAAAGCATATAATTGTTGACCCACTCTCTCTCTGTTTAAAGCTTTTAGAACTGGACCTTGTAGGGTTTGAACTTGGATGCCCTACAGCTTCATTTATTGTTATATAAAAATGTGATGATGATTTTGTTTTACCTTTTCTACATGCACATTACTATAAATTTAGCTAGTGACTAAATTGTAATGGCACAATATATATATATATATATATGTGCCATATATATATATATATTGTAATGGCACAATATATATATATATATAGCAAATAACTACACTTTATTTGATGTGTCAAACATAAAAATATGTATAAGAGATTGTGGTCTGGGCCAACTGATAGCACTGGTTTAGCACAAAATGTGCATCTTGAGGATTATAGATCTTTTTCACATGTTTTTGGTAATATGTTTATGATTACATAACTGCATAAGATGTTAAAAGTAGATAGAAAGCAATCCCTACCTTGAGTGAGAGTAGTGTAGTGAAAATTACACTCACTACAGAAGTATTATTCATTATTGAATAATTTCCAGTCTAATGAATGACTAATAAAAATTATTAATATATTTTCATTAAGTGATTTGTGTCAATGTTGTGAGGGCAGCATATTTGACACATCAAATAAATGTAATTTGCTATATATATACTGAACAATGATGATAAAGATATGTGTAAGAGATCATGGTGTGGGCCAACTGATGAGTGCTGGTTCAGTGCAAAATGTAAATCTTGGAGATCATAGCTCTTTTTCACATGCTTTAGTCATATGTTTATGATTACATCCCTCCATAAGATGCTAAAAGTGGATAGAAATCAGCCCCTACCTTGCATGAGAATGGTGTAATGAAAATTATTACAGAAATGTTTTTTTAATATTAGGATAATTTCTAGTCTATTGAATAACTAAAAAAAATTATTAATATAAGAAGTTAAGATTGCAAATCTTTTGATCAGAATTTTGATATAGATGGAAAACCATGGATGAAATTAAATAATTAATTTTGATGGAGTGTTTTGTTAGAAATAACTTAGTAATTAAAGAAATATTACTATGAGCCTATTATCAATATTTATAGATTTGCGATTTTTATATTTAATAGAGTAGCAATACAGAGATTTCAGACTGTTCAGTAAAGTATAAAAACATGAACATTGGAAGTAACAAGAAGAGATTGAAAGCAAAATATATGAATAAGAAAATAAACAGGCATCATTAACATCATTGAAAATAATTAAGATATTGAAATGGAGATGAACTCAACATGTTTCTAGAAGATATGATAATAGCTGAATCTCAATCGAAAATAAAAGGTATAGATTGAGATAAGATATGAGATTTATAGATAAGAAAGTTTTCTGAATGATGTCAAGAAAAGAAGGTATATTAAATTGGAGAATACTGTTATCCTGCAGTGGATTGAAAATAATTTTTAAAAAAATGATGAATTAAATTTATACAAATATTTACAAATTTTTAATATAATAACAAATTCTAATTATTCCAACATTTTTGTTAAATATATTAAATATGGTTCTTATTATTAAATCAGTGTTTTCCAGTGAAAAGTGACTGATAATTAGTTTCTTTTCCAAACTGCTTGCAGCGCCTTTTCTGAATCAATGCATGTGATACACAGTGATGTAGTTTATCTATTCATCACAAAAAATTTAAAGTATAAGTATGTCTGGATCATGAATTATGACATGGAATATGAGTGTTCCATATCTTAAATCATGATGGAATAATGCATTAACATTAAATTTGTTTTAAATTAGACAAAACCATTACTGAAACATTTGAAATAATTTAAAGTGTAACCATGAAGCCATGAGTTGCAAAACTATTTTTAAGTGTTGGCAAGATTTTATGATGGCAGAGAGAGCATTGAAGACAATTTACTGAAGTATAAAACACAATATCACATTTCATATCATAACTTATGGTTCAAACATAGTGAGTAGCTAAAGTATAACAGTGTGTAACACATATATTGATTCAGAGACAGTCTTCAGGCAGCTTCAAGAGAGAACCAGTCATCTATTGCACACTATTCACAAGTAAATTATACTGAAACACAAAATGGCATTTGGAGCTTCAATTCAGAAATGTTTGCAATCGATCTAGTACCAGTCACCAAATTAAACAGTCAAGGAACATATATAATATTAACTATGATTATATAATGTTAACTATAATTCAAAGCTTTATATGGTCATATTATAAAGATTTATTTCATTACAATAATTATTTTGATCTACCAAATTAGGTGAATTTGCTATAATAAAGTCTAGCTCATTCACAATCATTTTGCACATTTCTCTTGTTACTTTCATTATTCAAGTATTTAAGTAATATCTAAAAATTAGCATCATTATCTTATCTGCTTGGAATTGGTTTTCATGAGCATGAGATTCTTTTGCTCCACAGATCTAATGCTACTAAATATTAACAATCAATTCTGACATTTCCATACTTTGAATTGATAAGAACTAGAATATTTAGGCATTAATTTGTAACAATTTAATCTTTTACCAGCTTTAAACATAATATTAAATATATTTATATTTAGAAATACACTTGCTTTTAAGTTTATTTCTTTCATTATTTCTCAACTGCTGTTTCTCACTCTTAATGTACCCTCTGGAACAGAGCAGATTTAAAAACAAAAGAGCATCTAATCATCTAAAATGTAACATTTCAAAATTTCCAGTTTAAAAACTCCTAACATAAGATTGACTCATAGTACAGTCACAACATAATGATTTTAACACAAGACATTAAAATATGAGTTAACGTCAGGCTTTTACTATCATATAGTTTCCTAATATTTGTTAATATTTCACTATACCTATAATTTAACTTTTAATAAACCTTTCTCAGATCAGAGTAATTCAAAATAAATATGTACAAAATGTTTATAGGAAAAATTGTACTTAATCCTAACAACATGGTATGCTTAGTACGCTTTTGACTACCTATGAATATGACTACCAGATAGCCGAAAGCATACTAAGCATATCATATTGTTAAAATTAAATAGTTTTTTTTTATACATTTTGTATATATTTATTTTAAATTATACCTATAATTAATTATATGTTAAAGTATTTCCATAGTCCAAAATTAATTATTAAATATCTTTTAGAAAAACTTAAACTTTATTTAAACTTTTCAAATATATTCAATGGTTAGTCATTGCACAAAAATTACTATTCTACACAACATTTTAACTGATCATTCTCTTTTCTCTACATGGTTCTATTCTGAAAAGTAATAGTACTAGCATGGAAATCAAAACTGAGATTTGTAGATTATGTAAATACTTTATTTAAATTGTCATTCTAACCAACTCACTTTAAATTTAATATTCATGAATCCAAAGATCATAAGTTCAATTCCATGCTAATACTATGTATATTTCAAGAAGAGAGGAGAATAATAGATACTACTTAAAATGTGTTATACACTAACCTGTCAGCAATTATTTACAGTTGAATATATTTGAAATGTTTACATAAAATTTGAAATTTTGCCCAAAAAACAACAAACATTTATAATTATAGATGATGGGAATATTCCAACATAAAATGCCATTATTACAAACTTTCAGACAAAGAATTTCACTATATTTGATTGCAGATAATAGTATATAGGAAAATCATTCTTAATTCCAAATCCAATATGGATTTTTCTAAACTCCCACAATATTAAAAAAAAGCCATCTGACATTTCCTTAAATAGATAATAATTATATACCCCCTCCTAGTAGTGAATATGTAATGTAATCAAAACTTTTGGCATAGCATTGGTCTAAAAGAGAATGTATCTGTTCCAACTTCTAAGATATAAAATAAGATTAGTGATATTAAAGCTCTTTTTTGAAACAATTATTGTGCCACTTTTTATCTTCTGACACATCACATTTATAAATAATATTGGATATTATCTATAATCTGATTTCAGATGATAGAACACCCTGTCTTGCATATAGTTTTCCTTCTTCAATACCTTTGAAGAATAAAACATCCCTTGGATTTTCTATCATGGGCAGATTTCCATACCAAATCAAGTTAAGATTTTTGCATGTTATACCATATTTATTTATTTATTATTTTTGTTATATGATGATCTCTTTTTTGTTCATTTATTATTTTTTTTAATAATCTTTAAATTTTGTTTTTCTGAATTATTATTCTTTAAAGAAACAGTATAAGAATGTCCTTTGTTGGTATGTCTACTTTTTCAAATGATTTCCTTGATGTGTTAATGACTGCATTGATTTGTGCATTTTGTTTTTTAGATTGATAATTGGTTTTCATTATGTTTTCAGTGTGTAATTATTCTAAATTGTTTCAAAATAATCCAAATTGTTCAAATCTTATTTCACAAACCAATTTCTTTATATCTTCCTTCTCAGTATCTTAGTAAAATCTGAATATTAAATTGCACACATCTCACTATTTTAAGTGATAAATCACAAGTCATTTTGACTGAATTTGATCTCATTGTTGGAAGATCATATATAAGCTAAAGATCATATAAAAGATAACTAATATCCATATTATGTATAAATTTTCTGTAATAATTACATATACCATTGCAATGCCTAATCTGATGAGTTTTTTTAATGTACATTAGCAATTCACAATAATGCTTTCACATGATGCTTTTTCTGTATTGACACTATTTTTAGATTTTGCACCCATTTGATTTTTAGCAACATGTGTTAATGGCATGATAAATCAATCTGTTTAGAAGATCCAATTACATGTTTCTGGGAACTCTTAATTGTATAAAATTATTAAATATTGTATTTAATATTTTTGTATTAAGTATTATATATTTTTGTGTAAAGCTACCTAATATTTACAATAAAAAAAAGTTAGAAAAGTATTCTTCAACAAAATAGAAATTATTGATAAAAATATGTTGCATATTATTATGAGTAGAATATTAGATAAATAAATTTTATATGAAATAAATTTATTCACAAAATTTTACTTTTAAATCTAAATTCAACACATCTTTCATTTTTATTTTTTATAAAATAAAAGAAGAAAAATGACTTTATTTCTTGGGTGTTTATAAGAAGTTTGAATGCAAGAACTTGTAACTCTCTATCACTACACTAAACCATAATATGAGGTTCAAATTTGGATTAAACATGGAAATTTTTTTAAGTAGTTGAAAAACTCTAAGCAAGTTTAGTATTTCTCATTGTAAAATCTCATTTGAAAATTCATCTTTATTAAATCTGATTTATTATTGACAACAATACAATTTAATTCACAGGCTGAATAATATTGTTTTCCTGAAGTTTTGTGATGATGATGTTTTAGTTGTATTTTTGTATTGGACTATTTCCATAATCTAATATGTATACTGAATGTCTTTAGAAAATTTTAACTATTTAAACACTCCAAATACATTCAACTGTTAGTAAAAGCACATCAAACAAGTTAGTATATGCACAATGTTTTGAGAGTTTATGATTCTCTGGTCTTCTTCAGGTATTGCTGGCCTGACCAGTGAAAGTATTAGCATGGGATTCGAATCTGGACCTTTATATTCTTGAGTATTGAATTTTAAGCTAACACTCTAACTAACTGAGACATCCTGCCAAAGGCAACAGTTAGTAGAAATTTCATATACTTATCTATTAAGTTCCTCCTGATTTCTCCAATTTTTCCTTAAGAGCAAAGTTGATTAATGTTTTCCATACATTATGTATAGTCACACTAGGTTGGCTTATGGGATTGTTTGCCATTATCATGTGAGCAGCTTCTTTAAATTTTCTTTAATATTTTTGGATTTTCCCAATTGAACATATGATTGGCACATACATGGTCTGCTGTTTTAGACACATCTGTTTTCTCTCTTCTAATCATCAGTTTGTGTTCTTGCAAGTGCTTTTCAATGGGACAACAGATCTTACCAATATATGTTCTTTCATATTCACATGTATTTCATAGATGCAGTTTTTTCTTTTCAGCATTTCACATTTAGACTTTGTAGATGTTAGAATATCTTGTAGTGTGGTATGGCTCTGGAAAGCAGTCCTGATGTTATACTGATTGCAGATTTTCCTCAATTTGTCTGATATTTTTGGAATGTATAGGTATATTACAGTACCAATAATGTTTTTTATGATTCGTTTTGTCATCTACTTAAGGTTATCTTAATAACAGCTGATAGATAACCATTTTTCATAAGAGTTTGTTCTATATAGATCTTTTTTTCTCCAAATTGCTGGTTTCTGAACCAACTTCTTTTGTTATGTTTTATAGTGGTTGTATAACTCCATGTTTTGTGTTTTGTCACAAGAACATCTAAGAATGACAATTTTTGTTCTTGCTCTAATTCTATTGTGAATTTAATTGAAGGGGATATGTTGTTGATGTGTTTCCAGAAAGTTTGTAGCAATGCTTTATCATATGGGCATAAAATAAATGTAGTATCTACATAGTTAAGCCAAACTTTAGATGTATATGGAGTAATTTTTATGGCTGTAGTTTCAAGTTCTTGCATGTAAATATTGATAATCAGGGTAACTATGGTGAGCCCATAGCCATTCCTTGATTTTGTTGGAAGAATTCTGTGTTATATTGAAAGTAGGTCATTTTTATGCAGAATGTTAATAGTTTCATTATTCTATCAATAGGAAGAGCTGTTCTGGTTTGTAAACTATTATCACCATTTAATCTTTTTCTTACAATAGACAATGCTTCTTCACATGGTACAATCATGAATAAACTTTCTATATCAAAGCTTACCAGTAAGTCAGTTCTTTCAATTTTCATGTTCTTGATTAATTCTACAAAGTGTCTAGAATCCCTGACAAAGGATTGGGTCTTGTTTGCCAAAGGGCTTAGAATTTTGAGAAGAAATCTTGACGAATTTTGGCAAGGTAAATTTCTAGAACTAACAATAGGTCTTGATTGAACATAATCCTTATGAATTTTAGATAGACCATAAAGATTAGGAATTTTGCTGAAATGTGATGTTATTTTACTTTTTTCTGAATAAGTGAAGTACCTGAAATGCTTTCTGAGTAATGTTTGTTGGCTTTCTGTGAGGAATTCTTGTATTTTGTTGTCATAACTATTGCATTGCATTTGTCAGCAGAGAGAATAATTATACATTTATCTACTTTGAGAGATTTAATTGCTTTCCTTTCACCATAAGATATCTTTGACTTCAATTTTTGTTGCTTGTCAAATGTTTTTTGTATTCTCCAGTGAAATTCTGCTGCTTCTTCTAAAGGCATTTTTTGAGTATCTTCCTCAGTGGCTGCCATTATATCTAAAAAAGAATATTAGATGGTGTTATGGAAAGTTTAATACTCTTTCATGAACAGAAATTCAATATTTGTTAGATGTTTAGAACTGAGATTTTTAACAGATGAAGTTTGTACACTGCTTGGTACATTATGATTTTTTATGCCCATGTAGGTTAGCAAGATTTTTCTTTTTGCATTTTCTTTTATTTTTTTCATGTAATGTAGAATATGATTTTCTTACTGCTTGAGAAACCCTCATGAAGTCTTCAACAGTAAGTTTATTCTTTATAAAACATTCTACATTATTAATGGAATGTATTGTTTGATACTTAGAAAACCTTCGGACATTTATTCTTTCTCTTAACAGAGCTTCACTTGCTTTCTGAGTAAATTTCTCAGCTCTCTGGGAGTGAATTGGAGGTTTTAGTTGCAAACCTTTAGGAATTATCCCTTCAGATTTACATAAGAAAGTTAGATAGTTTTCTACTTTGGCCAGCTTTAGACATAATTTTTCATAATAAAGTTTGATATAGTATTGGGTCCATACTGAATACTTGTGTTTTCCTGAAGGTTTGTGATGATGGTGTTCTAGCTGTATTTTTATATTGTACTATTTGAATATCTAATATGAGTATTGAATGTCTTTAGAAAAATTTAACTTTTATTTAAATATTTCAAATCCATTCAAGTGTTAGTAATAGCACATCAAACAGGTTAAACTTTGGCCAGCTTTAGACATAATTTTTTTATAATGTCTAAAGTTTGATATAATATAGGGTGCATACCGAATACTTAATGTTTTCCTGAAGGTTTGTGATGATGGTGTTTTCATTGTATTTTTATATTGGACTATTTCCATCATCTAATATGAGTATTGAATGTCTAGAAAAATTTAACTTTAGTTCAATATAAAAGGACAGCAGAATAATATTGTTTCTAGTATATTTGGTTCATTCAAGTCTAATTTCCTAAATTCAAATAAATTTAATATAGTGCATATAATTAATGGACAACACTTTTCTTCCCTAGCATAAATGTTAATTTACTTCAAATGATAAATTAGAAATGATTAAACTAAATTAGCAACAACTGATGTCTGCTGGGAGTTAGAATTAGTTCACCAAAGAACCATGATGAATGATAATAATAAATTAAAGTCCCAACCCTATAAAAATACACACACAAATAAAACATGACATTTTAAATCTATCTCTCCACTGTTTTTTTTTTCTTCTGGAATCAGAAAAGATCATACTTCCTGCTAATTATTAAGAATACTATTACTTTTTCTATTTTTTACACGTTTAATTAATTACATTAATAAAATGAAATAATTAAGAAAATATGAACAATTTGTAAAATATAGTTATGTTAATAAAATAATTTTTGTCTTGCTTTCTCTAACTGTAATAATGTAGGTTAGTTGTCATATGCATTCATGTGTTTAAAAAAAACATAGGAGGGGGGTGCTGTTATCTATTCTATTATTACTGTAGGGTGCCAATGTAAAGAATTTCTTTGTGGTTTCATATATTTTGAAAGTTTATCTTATTCATTTATAATATGCAAAGGCATTTGCATCCATAGGAATATGATTTCATTCTTTCCCTAGTGGTGGAAGCTGATAGAGCTTATTACAAGTATTGTTTGCTTTTTACATTCAATAATATAACATTAATTTGATTGATTCGTGTTGATTGGGCATTTTTATTCTTTAGCTAATATCTAGATGATCCTAATATTTGAAAAAATATCTTTTCTTGTAATCTAAAAAAGTTTGAAAGTTTTCCTGAATTTAAACTCCTGATTATAAATATGGTGGATATATATTTTAATGACTACATTTTTATAATATAAAAAAATTGTATCTTAGATTTTAAAAAAATAGATCTAAGTTTTTTAATACTTCCTTACTTCACCCATATATTTTCTGTCATATATTTCAATATATATTAAAAATATTCACCTAACAAACACATTCTCACTAATCATTTTAATTTATCATCCATTACTAAAAATATGAAATAGAAGAAATTGTTTTTGGCTTTTTGTGATACATTATACCATTTTGCCCACAAAGGATTTCATTACACTCCTAACTTATGTTAAACTTTGGTATTAAAACCCATAACTCACTTTTATCATACTACAAAATTGTAATAAAAACATAATCTGGCAGGCAATACTAAATGATAGCATCAGTCAAACTCAAATCAGTATCTGACTCCTGACCATCATTCGTGAAGTACAATTGGATTGCATATATTTATCCAGCAGTCAATATGAAAGTTTCAACTCATTTAGGTTTTAGATTCAAGACAATGTGCTACTACAATTATGTAGTTTGACACTATATGACTAATTATATGCACTATGGGCTTATTTTCTAACTATATGCAATTTTTAACTTAGCACAAAAGGATAATAAAAATCCAAGTATCATACAATAGGTATTATTCTGGAGATTTGGTTGGCACTATAATTGGTGACTACTCCCTACCTATACACGCATAAGATGACTTTAGATTAGAATAACAATGTATTACTATTATTAATGTTCATGTCAAACAAAAATTCAGAGAGTCATATATTTGTTCAAAATACACCATTCTTTTACCAAAGGAGTAAAAATGCTTATAGTTAGCATATGGGACTAGAATAATCAAATCTTATACTGGATCAAATAACCTAGTAGTCTCATCAATTAAAAATCTTAGTTTTAAACATCTAACAAATGCAAAAATATCTGTTCATGAAAAAGAATTAAATTTTGGCATTGCACCATCCAATATCCAATTATTCAATATAATAATAGCAACTTGAGGAAATTATTCAAAAATTGCTTTTAGAAAAAGCACAATTATACTGGAAAATAAAAAAGAGAATTTGATATATACCAATTTTTATGAAGAGAGGCACTATTAAATCTCTCAAACTAGACAAATTTATAATCATTCTTCCTGCTGATACGGGAAATACTATAGTTGTAGATGATACTAGTTATTTCAACAAAACAAGAAAACACTTCACAACAGCTCAATATAAAAAAATGGCTAAACTTTCTTACCAGTTATAGAAACAAAGTTCAAGCATTTCTCAAAATGCATCACAAGTATATCACTGATTCAGGGAAAAGTAAATCAACACCATACCTTATCAAAATTTCACATTTTTATGGTCTATCTAAAAATCACAAGGACCTATTATTATGAATATAAATTCACCATTCTAAAATTGTCAGAATTTTTTTAAGATTCTTAGTTTTTTTAAATATAAGTAAAGATCTTTTTGGAATTAATCATGAATATGAAAATAGAAAGAAATGGTGTAATATTTGATATTTATCCATAATTGTATTCTGAGATGAAGCATTACCCATTATAAAAAAGGATTAAATGGGAACAATAGCTTAGAAACTAGAACAACTCTTTCTAATTAAAACCATAATGAAACTCTTAATCATTCTATATAACAACAACATATTTTCTGTAGAATACAGAATTCTTCCAACAAAATTATGGAATGGTTATATGTTCACCATTTCCACCCCTTATTAGCAATATTTACAAGAATGAATTTAAAAATAGCCATAAATACTACCCCATCTTCACCAAAAGTATGGGTGTGCTGTATGACAACATGGTAAAGCACTGTTATAAAAATGTGAACACAAGTTGTTCTTGTGGCAAGACTTCCCCATAACAATATCAAAAGTATTCTTTCCAGGGACTTGAACATACAGAAAAATATTTAACATATATACCTAATCAGGGCAGAAATTCAAAAAGTAGAAATATATTACAGTTTTGTATAAAAACCAAAAAAAAAGTTTGTTCAGAAGCTAGTAACTTAGAAAAAGAAAATTTCCAATACAGAATTCACGAAGAATGATGATCCATTGCTATCCTTATGAAAACATTAAATATGAAACAAAAGTAAATATTAAAAAATGCATACCAGTGATTGCAGAAAAATTAAAGAAAGTCTGCAAACATTATATCATAATAGCTTTACAAATCCATAGCACTCTGTGTGTAATTCTAATCTCTATAAATCTAAAACAGAACTGTATTTATGAAATATTATGTGAACATAAAAGAATATATATCTCTAAAACTAATCATCCTTCTATAATACATTTCTCTTGAATTTTATAAGAAAAAAGAAAAGGAATAATATTAGAGGAGATTTGAACCCAGACTTTCAAGCTCCCTTTAATCATCCACCCCTCTTAATACAACTGATACACATGACCACATACATGTGAAAAAAGTAAATGATCTCCAATATACATATTTCATACTGAACTAGCACTCATCAGTTGGTCTGGATCATCATCTCCCATACACATATTTAATCAGTGCTCAGTTTTATATTAAGATAGCAAGTCTTTAAACTTTAATGGACAGGCTTCAATCTTGTTCATTCTCCAACTCTTCAGCCAACCATATCATTGAAAATCTGATGATAGAATGTTCAAAGCTCTTGTTTGCCTATTTTATTATCATACCCATGTTGACCATAGGTCATTCTGACCCCTCATATGTAGGCCCTTAAGACCAATAGTATATATTAAATTCCATTATAAAAAAACAACTAAGATTTCTTTTTGTTACAGCATAACATTACATTAGAAACCAAATCCTTTACATGCTTTTGAAACATTGTCTTGTATTTATAAAGATGAAACAATTAAAATCTATCTTTACAATTAACACTTTAATATAATGGGGGGGGGGGGCGTGCTCTCTTCTTTCATTCTATTTCATTTAACTTTTTATAATGTTTGTTTTATGCACCATATGCCTTATTTTTCATTCAGACTTTAAATAAAAGTCATTCTGCATTGTTTTTGAAATTGTTTGAGTGTGTTTATTTACATACTATTAATACAATTCTATTATAAATAGTTTATAGATTTTATGACAATTACATATATAATACTACCATGTTCATTTCATAATTTTTATTGTAATGGGTTGAGATGTCCGCTAATATGCCGCTGAAGAGAAGTTTATTTTTTCTAGTTGAAATATCAAAATGATGTTGAGGTGTTCGAGAATTACACTACTTTCACAATCATAGTTGGGGTAAATTGTAAAGTGATGGCGCGAACGTGTGTGTAAATATATATACAGTATTGTTGTGGAAATTTAAATTTATGTAAAATTAGCGAGTCTTGAAAAATATCAGAATCCATTTCTTGGAGAGGGGGAAGGATGAATCTTTGTGGATTAATAGCATGAGTAGAATTGGCTATGTAGTATGCTTCCCTAATTTTTTGCCTTGAGTGGTCCCTTTTAATATACAGTACTGAATTGCTGCTGAAGAAGCTATGAACAAATGTCCAGTTAATTTGTGAAAAACAGTATAATTGATTTGTATTTTTGTGAATATTATAATTCTTATAAACTTCAGCATTCTTATATATTATATATTTATTACATTTTTCATTATCCTAAATAAATTGCAAGTTAAATAAAGACTAAACTTTGCTTCATTTTTAACTTTTAGCAGTTTTCCACGATTTCTGCCTGTGAGTCTGATCACATAGATGAGGCTGTGAGGCATCTTCAGGCATCAAATTGAGAAAGACATTAAAATGAGAGATTATACTAAAAATATATACATTCAAATAATTAAATTTATGTAGATATTTTTTCCTATTATATTCATTATTTTCTTCAGTAAGTTTATTTCAAATAAGTCTTGTCACTTATTTTAAAATGTGCATTTTTTCAGGCTTACATCAAGACCAAAATTGGTCAATGAAGCCTTGTGTGCTTATTATAATTTTTGATGTATGTTGAAAGTTTAAAATATATTTAAAATAAATGCTTTTAATGCTTTGACTCCAACCAAATTCTGCTAAGCTAAAGATGAGTCAATGTTTGATTTTTCATTTATCTTACCATTTTTATCCAATATCTTACAAGAATATATTTACAAAGGTCTAGATCAAAGTGTTGGCTGCTTTTATGAGCCCTATGCCAAATTATAATATTAAAGGCAACTATACAGCCTTAATTTTCAAATAAGCCTTCACATAATTTATCAGTAGTTAGGGGGAGAGGTAGATAAATTCAATTACGGAGTAATGACATGAACATGACATTCTAAAATAAATTATATTTACTTAAAAGATTATAATTCTAATCCAGCATGTAATTTTTTTATACTGAATGTTTCTTATATATTAGAGGGATTTGAACTTAGGATTTTTCGATCTATTCATCATCCATTTCATCTCAAGCAACCACTACATATTATCATATGCATGCGAAAAAGATACGATTCCTCCATATTGGGGATCATGTATCTTTTTCACATGTGTGTGACATGTGTATCGGTTGCTTGAGATAGAATGGATGATGAATAGACTGAAAAATCCTGAATTCAAATCTCTCTATTTAAAAGATTATGTAATAATGCTTATCAGAATGAATCTTAATTAAATGTTAAAATTATGCTTGGATTTTAAAAAAATAATCATAAAATAAAAATATCAATCAAATGGTTTTATTACTTGGCAGTTCATAACAAGTTTGAACCCTAGAAATACCTGTATGGAAACTAATCCAATGACTTTACCCTGCAGATTCTGACAGTCTAACATTGCACTAAACCATATTATTTAAACTTATTGCTTTATATACAGGATATCAATTTGTAACGATTTATTTATTTTTAATCATTTGATTTTAATTCCCTGCAATGATTATTAATCTACTATATTTGAAATGTATAGATTTTGAACCTCTATTCATAAATGTATTATAACTTCAAGCTTATCTATGCTCATTATTTATTGTATAGTATTCATAGATTATAGAAGATATATTTTCTACATAGAATTTGATTTTTTCTATATTATATTGTACACTTTCTTTATATATTATTATAAAAGCAGTTGTTTTATTATAGAATGCTATTCTGCATTTATTCAGGATTTATTTTATGTTATTGTCTCAATCTTCTTTCAGTTAATGGAACACTGTGAAATTGACTTCATTAATGATAAATATATTCATATATCATAATTTCGATCCACTGTAGGATAAATCTCTCTCAATTACTTCAGTTACTCTGATCTCCAGCCTCTCTTCTCCATAACATATCAATAAACTTCCTTATCTCATCCATCCATATGATATGAGGTCTCTTTCTATGTTTTTTATAATCTCTTGGGATTCTGTTTAGGACTTCAAAATTTATGTATTATTGTCCCTTAAAGAAACATGTTCAGACCAGTTGCTTCTTTCAATGAATTCTGTTTGTTTTCTTACTGATATATTTTGATCTATTTTTATTGTTCCTAATATACATCTCTCCATACTTTTTCAGTAGTCTGAAGTCTCTGAATTGCTTTTCTGTTAAATGCTCAGAACTCAAATATATAAGTTAGAAGTGATAAAAAACATCTGTTAAAAACCTTCCTTTTCAAACAAATAGGTATATTTTCTTTTAATATAAAGTTATTGGTATTAAAACCATTTCAAGTTTAATTCTATGATTAATTTCATCCATTATGTTTTCATCTGTATTAACAATCTGACCAAGATGTTTGTTATTGCTAACTTCTTGTAATTCAAATTAACAATCTTTATTTCTGAAAAAATCCATTGGACATTATTCTTTTTTTAGCATTTATCATTAGCCCTACTTTCTTACTTTCATTTCTCTTGCAACATTATCTGAAACTCTGAAACATTATTTACAAAAGCAACCACATTATTTGCTCTTCTAGATGACTTAAATAATCTCCATATACTTTTATTCCCTTGGATTCCTATTTTAATTCACAAAATACATCTTATGAAACTGCCATAAAATGTTTTGGAGCTATGAAATTTCCTTGTTGTACACCCTTCTCAATGTGATGTAAACTATTCATTGCTTCTGCATATTGATAAATACTCTTCAAAATATGACAATATTCCAGGTCTATATTTTGATGATCTAATTTTATTCCTAGTAGAAATACTTATAAAATCAAATGTTTTTTCATAATCTACAAATCTTCATATTCATTGATCCTTTCTATAACTTCTCAATACTTGGATGTGATCCACTGTACTAAAATCATTTTTAAATCCAGCTTGTTCTTTTGGTTGGATAAAATCTTAAAGTTTGATATTGAGACAAATTATGATTATCTTAGCAAAGATTTTGCATAGATCTATAATTTTTAATATTTTTTTATTACTTTTCTTAACAATAATACTATTTTCCATCATTCCTCACATCTCTACCATTTAGACAATTGTATATAACTTTGCCAACAACTTTTCTATTTTCTATTTCTTCATTTGCTTTTTTCAAGACATCAGTTATAATTCCATTGTTTTCTGGAGCATTTCATTTTTCATAGATTTAATTGTATGTCTCAGCTGTTCATTTAAAATGCTTGATAATTCAGATATAATAATTGTAATGTATATTTTACTTTCTTATTACTATATAGTTCTTTATAGAACTCTTCTCTACCTTTCATGATGTAATCTCTTTTTAATAATAGTTTCATTTTTTGTTTTTCTTATTGCAGAAAATTTTCCTTCCAATATCAAGATGTTGTTAACACTTTTATTCATTTCTAAAACTTTTCTTTCCAATTCACCCTTATATTTTCTTACACCATTATCAATTCTTTTTCATACTATTTTACAAAACTCTAGATATTCAATTATTCTTAATAAACTGTCTTAAAATTTTTCATATTCCTTTTCCCCCCTACATTATCTTGTGTCTCAGTAGTAAATTTACTGTGAAATCATTGCTTTGTTTTAAACAGCTATCATTGTTGAAATTCTTGATAGTGTATCAGTTTTCTTCTTATTGGTTGCATTCCAATATGAATTATCTTCAAAATATGTTAATATTTTTAAATGTTTTAAAAATTGTAATTTAAACTCATGGGAATTATTCTAAAAGTTAAAAATATCGATGGTTAATACTATTTTTCTTAATAATTGTGCATTGATATGTATTTTACATCTCAATAACTTAATGATAACTTCCATTGTTGAATCTATTAAGAATATCACATTCTTGAGTTATATATTTTCTGTCAGTCAAAATATAATATCATTCTGTAGCACTTTTATTTGGATGCTTAAATAACCATTTCTATTTAGCTTTTTTTTTTTCCAAAGAAAGATTTCATAATGTATAGTTTTTCTGTGAACTTCACAGGTTTGTATCCTCTCTCATTTCTATCATCAATTTTTCCCACATCACTTTCATCTTTTAATCATTTACCAGTTCTAGCATTAAAGTGTCCCATTACAATTTTAAAATGTTATTTAGTCTGATCAAAAAAAAAGTATTTACATATAAAAATTATCTATTTATTCATCACTATGAGAACTTGAAGGCATAAACTTAAAATATCTACATTTGTTATCTTCCATTAATTTAAATAAATAATCTTTCCACTCTGTCTGATATACCATCAATATCCACAATGTTCTCCTTTCACTTTTTATTCATAATAAATCCCATTCCATTTGTGCTTCCAATATTTGTGCCTATATCGAAAAGTACACATCCATTTTAAAATTGTCTCATGTTTTCTTCTAACTTCACAATGTCACCCATAATATTCCATTTAATATTAGTCAATTCTTCTAATTCATGCAATCTTTTTTTACTCAAAAGTGTTCGTGCTGGTAAAAAACTAAATAAAAGGTTATCATTAAGTGGCAGTCTGGTTTCACAATCAGAAGATTATTAGTAGTTTCCACTTTTGGTCACCAACTGCTGCCTTAACTGATAACTTTATAGCCTCCTTGTAATAATGGTCATAATTTAGTTTAATATATATAAAATTTAATGAAACAATACAACTACCATTCATACAGAAGAATTTATTTACACAGATGAATAAAATTTTTATTTTTGCAACAATCACATGATGACTAGTTTACCCAATTAAGGGCAAGTCAGTACTTATTATTATTATTATTATTTTATTAAATATGGTTGCTTCTAAAATTTGATTTATGAAACATATTTTCCCATAAAAACATTCATTTCAACATATATATATATTGCAATTCTTGAAAAACCAAAGTTTACGATATATATATTAATGACAATACTAATAAAGATTTATTAATTGAGTTTTTTCTTTTGAACAATTTAATCATAAATAAGACATTCATTTCTTCTACTTGATTTGGAAATAAAACATATGATGCCACTGTTTGATATTATATCTATTTGGTTATTGTCCTAATAAGTTACTGTTTCCGGTAACTAAAATAAATTATAGAGATCAAGTGATTTTAAAAACTTGTTAAGATCATCAAAATAATACACCATTTAACAACAAACCCAGGTGGGAAAAAATTCAGATTTTTAGGCTTGTATGTTTAAACTTTAACCTTACACCAAATATTTAAGTTATGACATTCGGTCGAGTTTACATGAAACAAAAAAATATGAATCTATTTTTTTTTTTATGAAAGAAATTTTTTATTATAATATTCCAAGAATAATTAATCAGTCTTGTTAATTCTGTGTACAAAATTTATTAGAAAAATTGTTATCTTTATTTTTTTGTAAAAGTGCCCTGGTGGATAGATTGGTGCACTCAAAGCTAAAAATTTCTGGAGTGATTATCAGTTGAGTTTGTTCTCTCTAAATAGAATTACTGTGTTCAACCTAATACAACATGATTTCCTAAGAAATTATCCATATGATTTTTTTATTGATTTATTAATGAGATTGAAAAATATTAAAATCTTTTTTCATATTATTTCTGTAAAAAATTAACTGATTTGTATAATACTAGTGCTTAATGAGATCAACAAAATACGTTTATAAATAACAGAGGATTTGGTTCATCGTTAAAATGATTTGAAATGCAGTGGAGTTGCAAACTATGTTATATTTTGTTCCAAGCCTCCCTTGCTTTGCTGATAAACATTGATTACAATAGAATACATATTCTTTATTGAATTGCAAATGTACAGTACATTTCAACATGCACACACACATATATATATATAACACTGATGTTTTTTTTATATGTATGAAAATTTAAAAAAATAATGTAATTATTAATAAAAAAAAATTGAAGGGAACACATTTTTATATATTTTACTCATGCATTCACTGACAAAAATAATAAAAAAATAATAATTAAATACTGTATTTTTAGCTTTAAAATAAAGCAAATAAAATGTCTAACTTTTTTGCTATTAAATAGATCTAAGGGATTTTCTTTTTTTTTTTCAATATTTTTTAAAATAGAAACTTAATAAATTAGTCTCTTTAACAATAATTAATATGTCTCTTTTTTAAGTCAGTATTATTGCCTTTAAGTATGTTTCACAGCATTATAAAACTAAATGAAGAATAAAATGTGTAGGCTTTCAACATAAACTGAAGAAATTTTATTAGTGTATATAATTACTATAGTGGTCAGAGGGAAAAGGCTACTTGAATATCATAAAATGTGCTAATATTAATATTTTTTTGTTTGTCTGTTTACATTTTTCTTTGGATAACATATAATTGAAGTCACATAGTTAGATACAATATATGCTGTACTTGTATTTACTTAACATGGCAAAAAACATTTTTGACATTTTATAAGAATCTTCTCAACCAGAATTGAAATTATATTAAGCATTAGAAAAAATTACCACTATTACATTAGCAAGTATATACCCACATTTTTGTATGGATATTTATATGTTTCAAGCCTCTAACTCACTTGTGAATGTTCAGGTATTTCAGGTCTCCAGTCTGGCTACCAGGTAGAGGTTATTTCCATGAAATACATGTATAAAAGAAGATATTTGTCTGGAAAAGGCTTTTAATGTTTTAAAAAAATATTATTGATATTTATATAGCTGTTGTAAAGAATTTATTTTCTGATTGTTATTTATTCTAGATAAGAGCTTATGATTTGATAACAAGCCAATAAGGAGTGAAGTATAAATCTAAAAGATTTGATTGGTTGTTTATATGTTATATAAAAACCAGAAATCATAATTTTTTATACATGTTATCAACTTTGTTGTATCATTCTCATTGTTAGCATAGCAAAAAATATGAAATGATCATTAAACTTTGTAATCTCAGTTCTTATAAAGATAGCCTATATAATGAGTCAGATAATAAGGATGAATATTCAAGTCCATACCAAATATAAGCATAACCACTAACAACATATCTAATAATTAATCTTCATAAGGTAGAATTTATTTCTACTAATTTTGACATGTTTATAAATAAATAACCATAAATTAAATGTATAACACTGTGTTTCAAACTACATACACAAAATCTGAAAATGATACTTTTCTAAGTATTTGGAAAAAATCTATTTCTAGTTTTTATGTATACATATGAAATGATGTATGTACTATTCATCATCATCATCATTATCAACCATTATCAATCCACTGCAGGATGAAGGTCTCTCCAAGTTTAATCCATCTTCTCCAATCTTTAGCTTCTCTTCTCCACATCACCCCTACACATTTTCTTATTTCATCCATCCATCTTACATGTGGTCTCCTTCTGGGTCTTTTACAATCTCTTGGAATCCAGTTTAAAATTTCAATTGTCCATCTATTATCATCTCTTCTAGCAATATGTCCAGCCCAACTCCACTTCAATCTTTTAATTTTTTCAATGAGGTCAGTAACACCTGTTTGTTCTCTTACCCATACATTGCGTTTTCGATGTACTATTATTACATATTAATATAATAAAATAAAAATAGAAAGTTTAAAAAATATATGAAATTATATGTGGGGATTTTATATTTCTTACCATGGTGGGATTTAATTATAATAAATTTGTAACAAATTATGAAATAAATTACAACAAGTTTTAATACAAATTAATGGAATTATATACGTATAACTTTTATATATAAACATTTTTTTTAGTCAGTTTTATATAATAATGTTCTAAAAAAAAGTAGTTCTTTGTAATATTAATAATTTTATTCTCTAACTTTTTTAAAAAAGCTAATATTAATTTTTTTACATTATTTTTGTATTTTTTAATTTGTATATTTTTATGTTTCAAAGTATGTTTTAACAAAAATTATATAAAATAATCAAACTCTGAGATTATTTTCCATGATGTTTAGTTGAGCAAAAAGTTTGTTTTAAAAAAGAAAAAATATATTGGAATTTTATATATTTATCTTTGTATTAAGTTTTTTTTAAAAAAAAACAACAACAAGATTTTGGAATTATATTTCAATCTAATTTCTATAACTTGTTAGACAGATCATCTCTATAAGAACGGAGAATGCAATGTTTAATGGTCATTTTATATCTATTTAGTTTGTTAATAAATAAATGATATAGTGATACTGATAACACTAAAAAAGATTATCATTTCTGTTTTTATTTATATATATAAATCCAAACAAATATCTTTTAGCTTTTATTAAACTATGAGCTCTTATCTAATAACTTTGTTAACAAACTTTTTCTATTATACTTGAAAAATGAACGGGGGGGGGGGGCTTGAAATGCATAAATATCCACATCTATTATGCGTCAAATAAGAAAATTTTATATATTTCATTTTCACCTGTAGGCATACATTTTATGATAGATGTTCTTTTTTTAAAAAATATTTATTTCCTCATTACAGAGTAAAATGAATATTATTTAGTTTCTTGATATCTTCATCATTTTTTTTTTCCAATTCATAAAGCCACATTCCATTTTTTTTTCTTTTAAAACTTGTTTATTTATTACAGGATCTTTAATAACCCCTTTTCCTGATATTACAACTACCTCATATGTTTTTTTTATTATCAAGAGAATATATATATATATATTAAAATGTAAGATTTTTAAGACTAGAAATGGATAGCGTTGGAGTTGTGAGTGGAGGGAGTGGTAAATGTAAATGAAAATGTAACAACTACTGATATAAGTATATTATCTGGCTTCATTTGCATATAATTTATTGTATCAAAAATATATATATCAATGTTTCAGCTGGATTCACATATAATTTAATACCTCTCAATATTATTATACCTTACTGTCACACAGTCCTTGTAATTCTTTTATAATATTTATTATCCAGTTGTTGGGTAATGTGACCCAGCTGAAACGTTATGTATATTTTTGATACTCTAAATTATACATAGATGAATTTGGGCAATATATCATTTATATACATATGAAAGATAAGCTTTTAAAACATTCTCAGCAATTAGTAAATTCTATTAAAATTTCAAAAATGATATTACTTACAATCTTCACTTCTCTCCTCTTTTTTTTAATGATGCAAATGATCAATAAATTATATATATATATACACACACACACATACATTATATATATTTAATTACATTTGATTTACAAATGTCAACCTTTCTGCACTCATAATTTTGCTACCAACTACTTTAAATAAATTTATTAATGATTATTGTTAACTATTTATTAAACTAGAGATTATCCCTAATTCAGATATAAAGCTTAAACTTCATTTAAAGATTAAGATATCTGTTTTTAATTAAAAATAAACATTTGGAGTAACTAAACTTCATCTCTCTTTTTCCATGAGTAATGAATATCTTTTAAATATACTTAAAACTTCTGCAGACTCGTTTTTATTTTAAATGAAAAACGTTTCAATTATAAAAAGGAAAAACAGAACAAATGTTTTTCAATTAAAATAAAAATGAAATCCTTAGATATTATATATATTGATATGTGTACATATATATAGATTTTTTTTCTTTTGTATGCCTCTATTAAAAAAAAGAAAAAGAAGGGAGGGGGTGGATATGAAGGAACATATAAGTTTATATTAAAAAATGGAGACGATGTATTAATTATTGAAACTATTTTAAAAGGTTGTCTTTATTATATTGTAATCCTTTAAAGAAAACTGTATGACTGTGGTTGAAACATCTGGAGAAAATGGATATTGATTCTGTAATAAATAAACAAATTTTTTAAAAAAATGAAATGTGTATTTCATATATATATTGTGAAGGTTATTTAAGGAAGTAGAATGTTTAATCGAAAGAAATTAAAGAGACTTTTTCTGTTATCCAATGCTAATGGAATTGCACTGATTATATATAAATCTACTCATGGAACAAACAAGTTTGAATACATTACTAACAGTACCATCTCATATTGCTGACCCACCTGATCACACACATGTTGAAAAGATAAATAATCACCAATATAAGTATTTCATGCTAAACCAGCAATCATCAGTTGGTCCAGATTACTATCCTCACACACATATATAATCAGTACTCAGCTTTATATTAAGATAGCCAATCTTTATACTTTAATGGACAGGCTTCAAACTATTCCAACTCACAATATGTCAACATGGGTAGGATGACAACCTTGGCACTAACAAGGGCTTTGAACGTTCCATCATTAGATTTTCAATGAAATGGAAGGCTAAAGAGTTGTGAGTTGGAATAGTTTGAAGCCTCTCCATTAAAGTATAAAGATTGGCTATCTTAATATAAAGCTGAGTACTGATTATAAATATGTGTGAGGATAGTAATCTGTACCAACTGATAATTGCTGGTTTAGCATGAAATACGTATATTGGTGATTATTTATCTTTTTAACATGTGTGTGATCAGGTGGGTCAGCAATATGAGATGGCAGTGAGAGTGGTGGGTCGTGTGAAAGTCTGAGTTCGAACCCCGCATATATTACATATATAAATGCAGGTCTAAGCCTGCACAATGTATTAATACATTACTAAGAAAATTCAGAAGCTAGATCCCCAAAGAATTATTTAAATGAACATGTAAATAATGTCCATCTTTTTTATATCAGTGCCAATCTATTGTGTCAAATAAAGATTATATATTGTACCTGTCCAAATGTACAACTCACACGAAAATCACCTAAAGGCAATCTGCGGGTTGTTCCACATACTGACACAACACAACAACAATTTTTTCTTTTACAGCCTGCTAAGATCAGCAAGTTACAAGAGAGTCTGATTCTATACTAATTAAATTATTGATTGCAAAATAATGACAAACTACTACAAAACAATGAGACATTACGTTTTATTCATGCATATACATAAAGATTACACACACAATAGCATAAATTGACTGTCTGGTCAATTTATAAATAAATTAATATGTTTAATAAATGATCGATTCAATAATTAAATTTATTAATGCAATAATTAAATTTATGCACAGATGGTATAGATGGTATAATACAGTTTAAATGTTTCTTAATACATATTAAGTAATTCTGAAAAGATATAAACTCGCTGCATAGACTAACGATCATAAGCAATTATTATTACACGTTTAAGGTTAACAAAACTACAATCTGAGGATACAATAAATTTATAAACTTTTTAAATTACTGGACTATTATAAATGCATTCAGACTGTAATGCAGGTAAGTAATTAAATGCTATATAAGCAAGTGTAAGAGGCAAAATCAGCATTACATTAACTATTGATAGATACATACATGTGAATAAGAGCAGGCTGTACGATAGCAATTTACGTCTGTCACATATACAGATAAGAGTGACCAACAGTGGTAGGAATTTCCATCTACCATATACTATTACACTAAATAAAATAATAAATAATAAATTACATATGAATGAATTTTGTATGTAAACAAAACAGCCCAAAATAAAGGTTACATACACTTCACTTAAATCATTACTTCCAATTAACGTTACTCAAAACAGTTGGGTAGTTTGCTTAAAACTGTAATTACTAAAAGACAATTAAAAAAGATAATATTAATTCATTGTCTATGCAATCCATTTAAATTCTCTTCAGGGTTCATTAAATTACAGTTTTAAATTATTGTTTACACTTTTGATGAAGTGGAAATGACTGAAAACAATAAATCATTAAAAGATTGCAATAATAAACTTAAAATTGCTTTATATAAAATTATCCTGACTAAATCGTGGTGTGATAAAGAGAACAAAACAACAGTCTTTTTTACCATACCCATTTATAAACAGCTTTAACAAACAATTATTTGACTAAAACATTTTCATTAAAGAGAAGATAAATAATAGATATGCTAGAGATTTATAATATTCTTTTATAGTTCATACCTATTCCTTTCAGCATTAAAAGTTCACATTCAGTCTTTAGGTATTGATTTATCTTGGTAGATTTTATTTGTTGAACCATAGCTATAGTGGCAATAAATTTTAATCATAATTCAAAATTCACTAGATATCTTGAGCAGTAGTTTATTCTTTAATAGATGGCTGATTTCTTCCTATAGGTTTGGGTATTAGAAGTTTATGTATATAAAGCATATACACAATGTTCAAGATATTTCCCCATTATTTAATAACCTTATTTTCTGGACTCAGCAATGGATTATGGCTTGCACTCTGTTGGTTGTCCAGAGTGAAGCAGATGGCTGCTTATCTACTCCTGCATGGAAATGAAATCAAAATACATGCATAAGTACAGTTATGGGAAGTTGACTGAAACAAAGTTAATAACTAAAGCACTTAGCAGAATAACAGAAGAATCAGAATAATTAGAATACTAAGAAAAAAACAGAATAATAAACCAGCTTACAATCTCTATTTATAAATGAGGCATTTATTTATATAGTGCTATCCTTTATAAATTGTAATAAACTAAAGATTAGCCTTTCAAGCTAACGTACATGCGCTTTTTACGAATGTTAATAATAATAAATGAATACTTTCATTTCCAACACAAGATAAAGTCTTTGCGAACGAATAAATGAATCCACTTATTCATTCAACCCAAATGCTTATATATGGGCAAATCTTAAGTACTGGATATGAAAGCGTGAGGATAAATCAATCACTTTAAATTACTGTTTACTATGTCTGAATGAATGACATTAGCTTGAAAGGCTAATCTTTAGTTTATTACAATTTATAAACATAGTGCTATATAAATAAATGCCTCATTTACATATGTTTAGTTTCATTTAAGAGTGATGTTTAGTAAATTCTAGATAATTTTGTTGACGTCATTCATTCAGATATAGTAAACAGTAATTTGAAGTGATTGATTTATCCTCATGCTTTTATATCCAGTACTTAAGATTTGCCCATATATAAGCATTTGGGTTGAATGAATAAGTGGATTCATTTATTCATTCGCAAAGACTTTATCTTGTGTTGGAAATGAAAGTATTCATTTATTACTATTAACATTCGTAAAAAGCGCATATACATTAGTTTGAAAGGCTAATCTTTAGTTTATTACAATCTCTAGTTATATTTTTTTGACTGCTTATCAGCAAAAATAGGATTAATCTGTAGTCATTTGAATGCTTTGATTTATTTGTTGTAGATAATGTCTGACCTCCATTTTGTCTGCGGTTTGATTTGCCCAATTATACCATTTACAAAGTTTTATCTCTGAAAGGGATTAATAAAATAACAGTCTAAATTATGTCAGATATTTATCTCCTTACTTAATTAATCTGTTTATCAGCATTTTATTTACCTTTTTCTAAAAATTTCATTTCTACTTTGTAATTGTTAATATAAAAAAACTCATATTGTTTTAACATACTTTTAAAATAAATTTATCATCAATCATACCATATACATTTATCTGTGCATATAAATTATATATAGAATTAACTTTGTTTAAAACCATTTATTTCTAAACTGCCTCCAAATTTTTTAAAATATGAACATGAAGCATATATAAATATTGCTTCATATCAGTACAGTCCGCTTTAAAAAAAAGTGATTTTAGTTTGTTAGTAAAAATTTACACACAAAATTAGTTATAAAAACATACATATAATAAAATAATCTAGATATTCAAACTTCCGATTTGTTTAATTTTGACCATCCTGGCTGAGTACCATTTGGGTCATGCTTATTAGCATTTCCATAAATTTATCCTATCTGGTGGTTCTTTCTTTTTGCTATTTTAACTTGGTCAATTTTTTTTGATATGCCCAAACCTTTATCCACTTTTCTATCCTTATATATTCCCCCACTTTCTGTATAGTTTTCATGATATTCCTGCACTCTCATATTTTTTTCTCTTTCATATTGGTAAATTTCAAATTCAATTGCCTCTATTCTTTGTTTAAGGTATATTTTTATTTCTGCACTTGCATGCACTATTTCCATTCTTAAGCTATTTTATTGCTTTTTATATTCTACTGATGCACACTATACAACTTTTCCTCTATAATATCCATTCTGTCTTTAGTTCATCATTAAGCCTTTCTTCCCTAAGTACTAAAGCTTCTTCTTATACTTTTAATTGATGCTGCAAAGTTTCTTTTATCTATACTATTCTTCTTCCACCCTGTCTACTCTTTCATTTTCTAATAATTTCTTGTCTAATTTCATGAACATTTTATTTCAGTACCTTTATCTCTTGCTCTACTTCTTCAATATTTTTACTTAGCATTTTCTTCACTACTTTTCAATTGCATTTTTCATCTAATCTGCTCTATCCTTATCTTTGCTTCATTTCTTCTATCTCTTGCTTCATTTCTCCCATTTTTTAATGAAATCCTATCAATTCTTTTTTTATCATTAGCCTCATCATCATTTGCAGCTCTGTTGACTCGTTTGTTCTTTCAATAACTTATAATTTTTTGAAAGAAATGGGACTCTCTTCCTCCCTGGTGTTAGATTGCTTTGTTCCTCTGATTATATATTTAGAACAGATACAACTATCCATATATAACAAACATTTTCTTTATTTCTCTAATGTAACTGTAAATTCTGCTTTTACAATAATTCTAAACTATTAACTATTTATTTTTAATTATCTACTCCAATCTGCCATACTTCAGCTGAGCGTATATATTGGTTCCACACCTCAAGTCCTTCCTTTGCTGTCTATGTTGTGTCCTTTGGTGATATTATTGACTTTTAAATTTTCTATATTGTCCAAATGGTTTTATATATGTATTTATTAGGAGATGTTAATGGAATTATTAACATTCTGTGTAGCAAGAACATAGTTTCAATATAACTCAGAATTCTTCCAACAAAATCAAGGGATGGCCATGGGATCATCACTGTCACTGTTGCTCAGCAACATTTACATGGAAGAACTTGAAACCACAGCCATAAATACTATTCCATGTCCACCTAAAGTGGGGCTTCGATATGTTGATGATATGTTTGTGGTATGGCCACATGGTGAGGTAAAATTACAGTCATTCTGGATGCATATTAACAACATATCTCCTACAATTAAATTCATGATGGAATCAGAACAAGAACAAAAATTGGCATTCTTGGATGTTCTTGTGATAAGACTCCCTCAGTGCAAAGTAAAAACAACAGTGTATAGGAAACCAACACATACTGGAAAATACTTGGCATATACATCCAATCATACAAGAAGCACTAAACAAGGAATTGTACTATCACTATGGAACAGAGCAAAGGAGATTTGTTCAGAAACCAGTGATTTGGAAAAAGAAAAAATTCACATAGAACAAATGCTTATGATGAATGGTTATCCATCAACAGTCATCAGAAAAGCCTTCAATAGACAACACAAAGAGACACCAAAAGAGAAAAGTTTGGTAGTGTATCCATACATATCAGGAATGGTGGACTAAAGAAAATATGCAGTCAATATAACATTAGAACTGCTTTCCAAAGCCATACCACACTGCAAGGATTGCTTACTTCTATTAAGCCTAAACTGGAAATGCTGAAGAACAAAAACTGCATCTATGAAATACCATGTGAATGTGAAAGGAAATACATCAGTGAAATCTGTAGCCTGTTGAACAGTGATTGAAGGAGCACAAACTAATGGTTACAAGAGAAAAAACTGATGTGTCTACCATAGCAGATCATGTATGTATTAATAACCATATGCTTAAGTGGGAAAATACAAAGATATTGGATAAAGAGGAAAAAATGCATAGAAGAAAATTCAAGAAAGCTGCTCATATAACAATGGTAAATAATCCTATAAGTCAACCCAGTGTGGCAATGCACAATGTATGAAAGCCTCTAATTAATCTTGCTCTTAGGAAAAAATAAAGATAATTAGATTTTTTAAAAAAATTGAAGGACTCAGGAGGATTTGAACCAACCCTCATATATAAATATATCAAATTTCTACTATATGTTGCCTTTGACAGAATAGCTCAGTTGGTAGAGCGTTTGCCTTAAATTCAATATTCAAGAATCTAAAGGTGTGAGTTAAACTTCTAAGCGAATATTGTCACTGTGCATATAGGCCAGCAATACCTGAAGAAGAGTGGAGAATACTACTATTCGAAAGGTTGTGTAATTACTAACCTGTATTGTCTATTTGTGTGTTATTACTAACAAAGTTGTTTGTATTTGAAAAGTTTAAATAAAGTTTAAAATTTTCTATACATTCAACATTCACTCATTTCATTGTCTATGCACCTCATTTGAATTCACTTCAGTGTTCATTAAATTTTAGGTTTAAATTATTGTTTATATTTTCTATAAAGTGGAAGTGACAGAAAACAAATCATTAAAAGCATGGTCAGAGATTGCGAAAATAAACTTAAATTGCTTTTTGTAAAATTATAGCTGAATTAAATCATGGCATGATAAAGAAAGTAAAACAGCAATTTCTTGCCATATCCACTTTACTTGACCAAAACATTTTCATTAGAGAGAAGATAATACTAAAGATATATAATATTCTTTTAAAGTTAATATCTAATTCTTTTCAGCATTAAAAGTTCATGTTCAGTCTTTAGGTATGAGTTTATCTTGGTGGTAGGTTTTAATCATAATTCAACATTCATTAAGTAACTTCAGCGACAGTTTATTCTTTAATTGATGGCTGTTTTCTCTCTGTAGCTTTGGACATTAGAAGTTTATGTATATAATGTTTTTATGTATCGGACACAATATTCAAGATATTTCTCCACTTGTTAATGACTATTTTATGGACTCAGAAATGGACTATGGCTTACATTCTGCTGGGTATTCAGAGCAAAACAGATTGCTACTTCTCTACTCCTGAAAGGCATTGAAACCAAAATATATGACTAAATACAATTATGGGAAGCTGACTGATACAAGTATAGTGACTCAAGCACATAGCAGAATAATAGACAAATCAGAATAAGCATAAGAATCAGAATAATAATAATTTAACTTACAATCCCTATTTATACCTTTTTGGATTGCTTATCAGCAAAAATAGTATTCATCTGTAGTCATTTTGTTTTAATATATTTTTAAAAAAAATTTATCATCAGTCATACCATATACCTTTATCTGTGCAAATGAATTATATATAGAAATAACATTGTTTAAAAACATTTTAAAACTGACTTCAAATTTTTTTAACTATGGATATATATAAATATCACTTCAATATATATATATATATTAGAATAATAAAGCTGATTTTTCTCAAAGCTAGATTTGTTTATAAATGTAAATCATACGAAAGCAGCTGATACTTATCAGCACCAAGAATCTTCAGATTAAAGATTTTTAGTATTGACAAATGATGGTTGCTTTTATGTGGTATACATATTATATACACATAGTAACCCTTTGTACACCTGAGTCTCGTTTTACACGATAGATAGGTTCCTCAGAAAACACGCGCAAACAAAATCACGCAAAAATAGATGTAACTTACATTGAAAAAAGGGGGATGCAGTCTGTGATTTTTCAAAATTCGTGTAAAAGCAAAGCACCAACTTAAAATTACTTTAAAATTTGCACAAAAAAAAAAAATAAGGAAATAAAATATGACTAATAAAAAATTTAAAATTTGAAAAAAATTGATACAAGACAAACTTTTTTTAACTATAATACTTAATTTTATTCAAAATAATATATTTTTATGCATAATTTACAGTACCGTAATTTACATTTTTTTATACACGTTTTAATTATTATTTGAGACAATGATTTTATTAATTGTTTACGAAGTTCACGATATCCAGACATACAACCATTTAGCTGTTGTTGGAATTTAAGAGCACATTAATGATTAGTGTCATTAATAAGAAAATAATAATTGATTACGTTCTTTTTTAAAAAGCAAAAACAGAATGTGATTTAAATTGCAAAATTAACACTCACAATGTTTGAACAAATTTACATTATAATCTTGTAAAATTTAATATGTGTATACATAAAATGTGGAAATTATGATTTTAATTTCATTATTGCATAAAATCTTACTATTATAAAGCACTGAAAATATTAAAATTACTAAGATAAAAGTCGAATTCCAATAATGTGCTATTACTTTCAATATAACGTAAGTGCGCGAAATTTATTATTTAAAGTAATAGCGCATTATTGGAAATTGACTTCTGGTGAAACACAAATCGCATAACTTCAAAATTGTGTTAAATAAGTCCGCGTAAAAAGAGACCCACGTGTCTTTACAAAATTTCTATCCATGATTTGAAAACCCTATTAACTAAAAAAGTAGAAATTCTAAATTTGAAATCATAAATTTTGTACATGCCTGGCTGTATGAGCAACATATTAAATTATCTCAATATAGATTTTTCAACTTATTTAATTTGGTCACATGATTATCATAATAAAAGTATTATTTTATAATCATGTCATCATCACGGTGAATTTAAAAAATCCAAAGCATAAAGTTAATAATAGTAGCAATTCTATGCAATAAAATGAAAAAAAAAAAAGATTTAATAGTGAAAAAAAGTTATATGCTGAGCAAGATTTGAGTATATACATTTCCAAACATATTTGCTCTCAATTTCATATCTATGTGATTCAATTTTTTTCATTTTTATTTTACAGATGTCTTAAATTATATAATTTTAAAATTAAATTGTATTTTACATGTGTATTTATATTAAAAATATATATTGTATAAAGTTCAGTTTTGTCTATAATTTCAAGTATTCAAATTAAAGCTCTGAACCAAATGACCATCTATTCAATAGGATTAATATATATTGTAACCAGATGGGTTACATGTCACACAACATGGTTGTATATATATATTATAATGATCAAAATGAAAGTGAAGATCGAATCTACTGCAAACTACGATATCTGCTCTACAAGGCACCATCTAGGCATTTAAACCTAGAAAAATTTATAGAGTAGGAAGATACGCGCTGTTAAGATTCCACTTTATTTAAATATTCAGATCGTTAGCCCAAGTCACTAGCTCAGTGGAGACGCAGAGATAAAAATCTATATCTTAATTTATATCTTAAATATAAATAAATAAAACCCACTGCCAGAAATTAACACCTAAAAATATTTATTTATGCACATATGAAATAACATTTAAATTTTGAGGAATAAATTCAACATTTTTGATTTTTCTATTTATCTTTAGTTTTACATTTAACTAAGTTTAAATGAGTTTAATATTTTATTTAGATAGTCAAGTATGAATAGACTACATAGATCTGCATTTGAAAAGAAAATATTCTTCCCTGATTTAACCTTAGGCAACAAATTTCGCAATCAAACCGGCGCCAATTCATCTGATACATTTATGTATTCAATGTAGCATGAAAATACGACAACACAAAATACTATACTGTCAGGAATGTACATCTGATCAGTAAGTAGAATTAAAGAAGACATTGACTCTCCACCAACAGGAATGTTACATCTGTTGGTGAGTAGAACAATAAACATAAAACTCCATAGGAATGGACTGCGGTCCTTTGCCATCTTACAAACCCATCCATAGGCAAACAAAAGGTGTGTGGCATATATATATATAATCCTGCCCATAGTGGATCTCATACTACATCTACAATTACACAAATATATCCAATCCATTGAACCAATTCAACTACGAAATAAATAACCTAAGATTACCCTCCCTTAATATAACTTTACAAAACTATATAGCCATTCACGCCCGACTTAAATTTAACATTTAAATACGTTCGCACAGATTATTTTTATACAATTTGTTTTATAATGTCGAGTATAGATCGGCTGTACAGATTCCACGGTCAAAAACATTCAAATTAAACACAATCGATCCAAATACAAAATCATCGATAACGTCAATTGCAAAAGGGAATACACAAGGCCCCATGGCATTCATTGTAAAATGCCTGCATTAACATCGTTGACCTATATATTCTAATCAAATGTGAAAACTTCAACACAATCAACTGCTAATGAATCTATGCAACGTCTATACCCAACCTAAATTTCATCATTTAAAATTTAAACAATAAATAATTTATACAATAAGAAAAAAAAATGGAAATGATTTTTATTAATCGGAAAACATATAAAATTAAACATTATTAATTTGATTTTAAACTTAAAAAAGTCAGATAGAAGTTCATAAGCTTGAACGAAAGTTCTTAATTATTTTTAAATTTAGAGTTCATGTCCATATAGCTTACGGTAGAAGAGTCCAGGTTTCTGCTTTTAATTCCCGCGATGCCTCCATTGGAAGATAATGTTCTGGAGATGGCAATAGCTGGTTCAAGGTATCACAGTCTTTTCATTTTTTTTAGAGAGTGTGGTATGTGCGTGCTACCACATCTCTCAAACACAAAACGCTGGAACCGCCCGAAAAAACTGTATTTCCCTTTTTATATTATCCACACGGATTCAATCAACAAAACATCACTAATCCATCACTTTTGTTAGGGTCTGAGCCAAGGCTTAGTGCTTCCATTGGTCAAGCTAATTTTTCTTTATTCTCTTATCCAATTTTCATCTCATCATTTTAATTATACAAGAGCCCAAGGCTAGCTTGCTTTTCAAACAATTTATAAACTATCATTTCCATTTACAAATTACAAGAATTAATTAATACCTGTTTTTATTTTTAAATCTTGTACTTTTTTTTTATAAAAAAGTACGTTCAAATACTTATTTATTTGTTTTTGTTTTTTTTAAAAAAAATATTTTTAAAGTTTGGCATCTGTGCGAATGTATATACGTTTAAAAAACATTTTAATTTTAGCGTTTAGTTTTTTACTTTTATTTGCGAACTTTTAAGTTTTTATTCTAAATTAATGTAACGACATATTTATATATCGTTACAATATATAAAGTAAAGGAAAAATAGAAATAAACACAGACATAATTTTTTTTAGATATTTTTCTACATTCACTAGGAATAATAATAACTGCAAAGGCTAAATAACTCTAGGTTTAAAACATAATTTTATTATAAATTAAGCACATTTAAAAGGTCTAAATAATATTTTATTTGTAATTCTGATTTTGAACTTAAAAACAAGCATGGTTTATTTTTTTATTAATGTTTGTATATGTCTATTATCTATCTTTGAAAACTTTGTAGATTATGCTTTGATAAGACTGTCAAATTTACTTTCAAAGGGATTAGAGAGATAAGAAAAATGTATTTAATTATTTGGTAAATTTCTATTTAGGTAAAAATCTTTGTATGTCACACTTTGACAAAAATTTTCAAAGTTGCTTTCAAAAGAATTAGAATTTTTTTTAATCAAGAAGAAAGCAGTTTTAAATGTGTTTTTATCACCTCAAATGCCTTATAAAAAGAGTGGATAAAAGATTATTCTAGTTTGGATACTAATTTTTTTGAAGAGTCTGTTTTTTAGTTTTGGCTACGTTTTTGTAAGAGCTGTCCAGAAGTGTTGGCTAATAGTTTGTTGTAGTTGGCAGAAAATAGGTAACCAGAAAAAGTTGTTTAGCAGAATTGGTTCAGAGTCACGCAGATAACTGCCATGGATCAGAAATAGCTGAAGTCAAGGCAGGAGATAGTTGCTGATTCACTATATGGGAATTTAAATGCACACAGAAGGAAGACACACTTCTCTCTCTATAGTCTTAAATGTGGACAAGACAGTTTGCTTGCCTGAAGCATGCCAATCATAGACAGAAGGGACCCAATCAAGGTCAACAAATTACCTGATTATACCTTTCCTAATGTAGACAATTACCTGGATTATGCCTATTCTGATAATGACAAGCTAGTCTATCCATCTTGCTAAGAGAAACCATCAGCTTAATGAAGTAGTTATATGTATGCTGTTGTGTCTATATGCACAGAAGCTTCAAATAAACATATTTACAAAAGTGAGTTGTTTTTAAATAATTCATTTAAAATCTATATATTTAAATTTAATATATTAATAGCAACCTGCGATATATATATATCAAGTCTGAATTTTTGAATAATTTCTTTGGTAACATGATATTTAAAATATAACTTAAAACAAGTAATAACTTTGCTTGGATTAAAAATAAAAAAATCAAGAATCAATTCATTGACAATGATATTTTGAAAGGTAAAAATTTCCAATGATATTTTGAAAGGTAAAGATTTCTAATGATATTTTGAAAGATAACGATTTCCAAACATCTTTTAGTCTATAGGGGAAAAAAGAATAACAAGTAAATAGTTTTGCTTGGATTAAAAATCTAACTAGTAAAGATTTAATTCATTAACTTTATTCTTTTTAGAAAAAAGACTGTAATCAGCAAAGAGTAGAACTTGCTATGAAAGTAATAAGGGATTTTATACTTTCAATATTGAATTAATTAGGAAAAACATATTATTGTGACAAATTAAAATATAGGATATAAACACTAATGTGCATATACATTCCTATGTGCATAACATATATGTTAAATCAAGAATTAACTACATATTGTAAAATTAATTTTATTTTGACAAAAATGAAATATATGATATAGATATTAGTGTGTGCCTGCAATTCAATATGCATGCACATGTATGTTAAAAATGTTATTGAATATGTATAAAACTGAAATTCATTTATAGATTATGACAATTCAAGTATGTTCATTTTTTTTAATATTCTACCACGTTTGTGTGTGGATATATATATATATAGTTGTTTTATATGACCATATATATAAACCACAATGTAACAAATTGAACTTTATACATTAATCATTGTAAAATCAATGAAGTAATTTGAATTTTGTATAGTAATCAAAATCAGAATGATTATATGTATATAGCTTCATTCTAGAGACTTTAATTTCATATTTTTTTATCGCTAATAAACTTGTATTTCATTGTTAAAATTATTCCAGTGACTTACTTTTAAATGGTTTTTATATCATATTATGTATTGCATCATCATCTTGATCATAGTAAGTTATAGAGCTTATGTTCTCTGAGCTGGATTTATGCATAAGGGTTTGATATATAAATAGGGGTGTATTCAGTGCTTAAGGGGCATCCAGTATGATTGATATATCCTGGTTGGAATATAAGATTATATTCTTTAAAGCCCCTGCACTATATTTTATTTTAGTTTTATTAGAATATAAGTTTATAAATGGGAAGTATATTAATGGTATTAAGTGGCCAGAGCACTGGTGATAATCAGCATGTTTTAATATTCCAGCATTATTGTTTTGATTATTATATATTCTGATGGAGCACTTAAGATGGTGGATCAAAATTATGTGCAAATATTTGCCCTAACCTGGCAAAGGCTCAGTAGTTAGCCTGGTCTATAGTAGACCCATTTCAAATCCAGTCAGAAGAATGATTGATTTCATTTTATTATTGATCATTCATGATGATGAATGGTTATTTTGAATATTACTTTCACTTATTTATAATGCTGGTGGATTCATACATTAATCATAGTTACTCTAAGGGGTTAACTGTGTTGATCTCAGAGAGATTTTTAGGTTGCTCATGCTCTTGTAATATATATTTCTTATATAATTATGATTATTAAACATTAACTTTAATAATTAATTTGATATTTCATTTTAAATTGGCTGGGAGTGATGATGATTTGCCATCACCCCAGGTTCACCTCTTTCACCACCCTGATTACTCTGTCCCATTATAATACATATAGGAAAGTACATTGCTAATAAAAGAATATTGTTTTTCTCTTTTTACTCTGGATTTTAAATATATTAAATTTTCTTTTTCTTGTCTTATTTATTAAAAAATACACTTCGTGAGTTAACTGCTGAAATATCTTACATTTGTGTTAATTAATTAGGCATAAAATTTCTACAATCTATCTTATCATTTATTTATACCTGCTCACTCACTTTCAGATCAATTACTGAGATATTTTTTGAATGTGTGGGTTTTTTTTTTACTTTTTGTGCTTTTATTGAAGTGTTAGAATAAATTATATTATGATGGTGTCAAGAATTGACAAATTACCATTGATAAACATTGAGTGTTGAAACTTGGTCACTATTTAATTAGCCCAAATTGCTTTCAGGTGAAAAAAAAAATGCATGTATTATTTGTTGATGAAACCATTAGTCATTTATGCTGTAAGTAATCGCCAAAATTGTATTTTCAACTTTATAAGAACAACCATTACATTTTAGCTACTAAGTTATTCCATCCATTGAACATACAATTGAGTGGTTGTCTAAAGGAAATGATAAAGGATAAAAATAATTTATTTATATTTATTAATTTATTTATGATGCTCTGCACCAAAAGTATACTATACCATACAAATAACTAATGAAAGAATAATCATACTAACATATGTAAGCAATGTTATTACAGACAAACAACAAAGTTAAAATAAAAAATATTTTATATTTCTTCACTTATGCAACGCCAATTACTTATTATATATCAATGTAAAAACAATATTTCTAGCTAACAAACCAATATTAAAAAATTATAAAATATTGCAGTAGTAAGTTTTAATTTAGGAGTCGGCTCTAGCCTAGACAGAATAGGCAATAGCCCAAGTATTAGGATTCAGGAGGCGCCATGATATCAAGGAGTAAAATATATAAATAAAATAGAATATTTAATAATGTTATGTATAAATTTATTATTGTTTTATTTTCCAAATAAAATATTTATTTACGCAATGTCAATGTCATAATATACTATCGGGAATAAATTAATTTTCTTTTTTGCTGAAATTAAAATTGCCTTAAAAAATGACAAGTAATCACATTTTTAGTAGTTTTGCTTTTTTATTTGCATTTGACTGATTATGTGATAATATTATTTTCGTAAAGCAATAAAGCCTTCCATTAACAAATTACCGATTATCATTAGAATTTGTGAAATAATGAATAAGCCATGTAATTTATGAAAATGGCTAAAGTATTCTCTTTTGATGATTAATCTCTTACTAAACTAATACAAACGAAAATTAAACAAAAATGTAATGTAAATTCATTGTGTTTTCTCTATTATAATGAACTATTTTTTCCCACTCTGCTCAAAAAGATCTCTGCGTTTAATAAAGAATGTCTCACTTATTGCTAACATCTGATATAGATGCTTTAAAATTAATTATAACAGTTAAAACATGCTAATCTTTGAAAGATAAATTATGTTAGGCTAAAATCTGATTTAATAAACAATACTGTCATCTTAATGAGGTGCGGATAATCAAAATCTGATATAGCTCAGAACTGAAATTCCGAAATAGACTATGTTTGAAAAAATGGCATCTGCCGTCAAATGAAGAACTTAATATATATACAATTTATTTCCATTCCCAACTATTATAGTATTATAAGTCTGAGTAATCAGTGATCTCCTCCTCATACTGAACCTTACTGACAATAGCTAAAGTAAGAAATTGATTTGAGAATGGGGATTTAAATGCATTTGATAACTACTAACTATTGAGGCTTACAATAGATGACATTAGAATGGAGAGCAGATCTTTTCTTGATATATATATATATATGCAGCTTATAATAAATACCTTTATATATATATTAATAATTAACAAAATTAATTTTGAAATACTGATAGTTTTTTACACGTAAAATAAGTCACAATACAGGAACCTCCATATGCCATACCTTTATTAATTTTTGCAAAATCAAATAACTACTTGAAAATAACGGAATTTAGTTAATACGTTTAAAAAGTTTTAAAATTACTTCTATGAAATTATTGCTGTGGAGAGTTTACTCAACTTAATTTAACAATCTCAAAACATTAAAATATGGAGTAAAAAATCTACACATAAATTCTATTTAACTTTTAAATTTGTTTAAACGGAGCACTGAATCCATTTTTTACACCGTGTGTTGCAAAAGAATTACAAACACAAGTTCAACACACTTACATGGATATATAGAGCAATTCAAACCTAAAATAATTAATAATAAAAACCGGATTGCTCTATAGTATTTACACATATGGCTAATAAAATAACACAAATATGCTTGGACATATTTAATATCGGATCTAGCCCTTTTATTAACAACACAAAGGACAAAATTTTACTATGGATCTGCCCAAATGGGTTTATGCTGCAAACCGCAGCCAAAAAGATTGCCCATGTTTATATTATAATGAACCCAGAAAAAAATCTTAGAACTAGAATGACTCAACATTCATTAATGTGTAAAAAAAAATTAAGATTAAGCCTGAAGCTATTAATTCATCTGTCTTTCATAATCATGAGAGATAACATGGCCATAGCTGTGACCCCAGAGTTGTCAAAATTATAAGTGAAGAAACGATTGCAAACATAAAATCAAGAAGGCATGATTCATTACACAAAATGAATATGTAATGAACTAAAAATCAAATAGCATTCGAATCAACAAAAAATTAATGTTCTCAGAAGACTGATCATAAATATGATGTGAAAGTATTGAAAGTATACTTGGTGCAATAAATCTTATTAAATTTTATATTTAAACTCTGTTTTAGTATTTTTACATTAACTTAAGAACATGTATCATGTTGATATGGATATTTCATGTTTGCTTTATGGTAATTTTTTAACTATCATAAAAGACTCATAAACCTGACTGAATAACATGGACATCAATTAATATATAGTTATATGGATAGAAATAATCACTATTTATTCTCAAAATCGGCTGGAAACAGATAAAATTATTTATTTATTAGCCATTTGTTATCAAGGTTTGTAATGACAGTTAAATCAAAGCATACAATCTAAACTGTTTTTGTGAGAAATAAAATCTTGTTGTAAAAAAGAATAACTATTGCATATGAATTATTTGTTCAAACACAATAATTGTTAAACTTTATTTTTCCTAAATTATAAAATGTGATTAAAACAATTATGATACACTGCTTTCTGGTTTAACAATATATAAAAATATGTATAATAAAATAAATGTAAATAATTATGTAATTGAATACATTAAAGAGCTGCAAATTATATTTCATCATGAACTTATAGAGGTCACATAAAGATCATGATTCATAGAATTTATATACAATGAGTCATAGAAAAATAAATATTTTAAATAGAATTTTAATTTCCTTCTGTTTAAAATTATAGAAATAATATTCCAAATTATATTTACATGCAAGTTAATTATTTTATATTTTTTCATTTGGAAGTTCATTTTTTTCTTAAAACAAAAAAACTTGAAAAAATGATTTTTTCCAATATTCTTTTATGCTCTGAAGAAGACTGTCATATAATCAAAACTGAAAGTATAAAATAAAAAATTGCATGAAAACTAGAACATAAATTTATTATTTAAGTATATTAATTATTATTATTATTTTTTTAGTGTAGACAATAAACAACTATTACATATGTACTATATTTTCTGTATGTATGTATGTGTTAAATTTTTTAAATAAATTTTTAGATTGTGCAATCAGCTTAAAGAATACATTCATTAAATAAATTCATGATAGGATGTACTATTAAATAAATACTCTTTTTTTCTAATCACACACATGGCAAGGAAAACAAAATTCTACTTCTGAGAAATAATGTTATATGAAATTGATGTAACAAAAATGCCAATTTTATTGTTTCTACTGTATATCATTTTAAAACATGTTTTAATTAGTAATCCTCTTTCTTGAGATAATTATAGTCGAAAGCTTAAGATATACTTAAAACTTCCATTTAATTTCACATCCTTAAAACTTAATAAAGATATCTGAAGAAGTTAAATGCCCCTCTCCCACGATGCATCTCTTGTTGAAACAGCACTCAAGAGTTATCTCAGGTCAAAATATCTCATGTTGTTCAGCATTTATCTGCATCAATTTACTACAATTTGGTATAAAAGTGTAAAACTTTAACATTTAAAAAACTTTAACATTTATTCTACTATTTAATACATATTATTGTCATTTTACTTATATTTTAAATCAACTTCTAACTTTTTTTTAAAATTTTTATTAAATATTTTATAATTATCAATTAACCTTTCCTACATTACAAATTACTTTTTTACATTACAAAAATTACCTACCTCTTTACAATCCTATTTCTAAAGACCCAACTGACAAAATTTTCAAATTTTGTAACTTGTTTAACACCTCCCTCTATCGTCATTTTCCTCAACATTATTTTTTTTAACTATTTTCAAAATCAAACTATTATTAATAATAATTGCTTATAAAATTATTGTCTTTACCCCAAAATTCCTATTAAGATTTGGTTTTATATTCTTAATCAATATTGCCTCTTTAATTTTCTTATCCAGTCTATTTTTTGTATAATTAAGCATTTTATACTATCTTTCTTAAATCTATGACCTGTTTCTAATGAATGCAAATAAATAGGTGATCTCTTATCATATTTATGTTGAATTAATCTTGTATAAATTGAATTCTTTGTTTCTTCTATAATAAGTGAATTAATTATATAATTATATATTTTAATATTGTAACTCTGATGATGACTGCAGGACAGTCAAAAATGTTAGTTTTGATATAAATAAATAATATTGATAAAGTGTTTAATAAAGTTGTAAATGGTATATGTACTTAGTTTATGATGAAAATTAGTACTGCAGTTTCATAATTTTATTAATATATTATAGTTATTTAAAAGAAAGTCTTGTGTTGCCAAAACTTATTTAAGAAAAGTAGTATTTATTGCAGAAAATAGATGTTGTCCACTTCTTTAATTGATAGTGGGTTTTTTTTTTAAATTTAGGTGTAAAAATTAGTTAAATATACATATTTTTTTATTGCAGCTATTATTATGTGATTATTTATAATGCTATTACTATGTGATCAATTCAATAAGCACAGATAAGTTCACTGACTTTTACAACCAAGTTTAAAATCTTGAAAAAAAAAACATTGTGGTTTTCCTTTTTAAATAAGTGTGAGTTCTTAACTATGATATTAGATGGGGAGGGGGGGTAAAGATGATAAATTCTGGAATGCTTAGTTTTATATATATACTAACAATTATAAAGGAAAAATAAATTATGGCCCTTACATCCCAGAAGAAATAAAATGATCAATCAAGATAACGTTTGTGGATTGAAGGGAAGGATATTTAGGAATCAGTGTTATGAGTTTAGACTACTCTTATATGATTTTTTATTTAGCTACTTATATCTCTTAGATCACTTACAGGCCAAGATAGACTGATTTGAAAGAACTGTAATATTAAATGAGATACTGTCAAACTAAGAAAAAAGTGATGGGAAAATTAATTTGAAAAATAAGCATGTATTTTACAATAACTAAAAACACAAATATAGAAAGTACCAGATAACAGAAATTAGTTATAAATAAGAAATAGAATGATAATTAGATATGATATGTTGGACTATTTCCATCATCTACATATTTTGAATATTATTCTCCACTTTTTTTTTCAATTATTGCTGGTCTGATATGCACAGTGAGAGTATTCACATAGAAGTCAACACCTGAAGAAGAGTGGAGAATAATGCTATTCAAAATGTGTAATTTACTAATCTTTGTTGTCTATTTGTGTGTTATTACTAGCAAGTTGTTTGTATTTGGAAAGTTTAAATAAAGTTTAACAATTTCTATACATTCAACATTCACTCATAGATGATGGAAATAGTCCAAGATATCACATCTAATAATATACCACCATGACAAACCTTCAGGCAAATGGAAGAATAATATTGGACAAATTGAAGAACATATCAAGCAGAATGGCAAGATTAGACATCTTATTTTTTTTCAAGAGTCATGGCATCAGCCAGGACATGAACCCGCAACCCAGGCAACTGCTTGTAAGGCAGTCACGCTGACCTCTCAACCACCAATGCAAGACTAGTCATCTTATTTTAATCAAGAAATGGAGAATTTTTACATATAACACAGAAAACTTTGGATTAGTCCCAACATTTTATAATCATTCTGGAAAATTTTAGTAGTAGAATTAGAAGATTATTGAAAGATGAAACTGCTGTGTGTAAATTTGTATAGGGAAACAGAAATAAAAAAGAATATAGACTCTTGAAATTTGTAGAAAAAGAACATTTGCATTTTAAGGATTCTTCTTTTTTAAAACAAGCCCAAAGCAGATATGGACATAAAAAGATCCAAATAAAAAAAATATCAGACTTAAATATAATAAACAGATTCATCACAAAAGAATTAAAAAAAGACAATATTAACAATTGATAATCTTCAAAAATATCTTAACAAATTGAAGGTAAAATTTGTAAATCATTTTAAAGTATTGACAGACTTTGAAATTGCATGAGTACAATAAGACATTAATACTTTATTAAGACAATTATACTAATGGCCGATAAAAAAAACCCCAATTTATCAATAAATTTGAACTTAGACAAGACACAATACATAAAAAAATTGCCCTAGTTCAAAATTAATTGAAAGGTTTTTTTTGTACTTGCCATTGGTATATGAAGCAAGACTGCTTTTAAGACCTTAAAAGAAACTGATCATGATAAATTCCTAATGTCCAGCTGTTATAACTACATCATTCATATAGTATAAGATCAAGAATGGGCAGCCCACCAATATGTATCAGCCAGCAGGTTGAGTTTATTGGCTTTAGCCTTTGAGTTCAATACCATGGCCTTTCTTCTCAGTTGCCTAATAGCTGTTAACTGAAATAGCCATTGGGCTTTTTAAAGGCAGAATGAATGTGCAGGTGATAAACATTTTAAATAGATATTTAACATCCTGTCAGATAAAACTAAATTATAATCCTTAGTCACCAGCCAAGACAGCAGCTGGTTGTCAAAGGTGAAAGGTGATAAAAATTTTATGATTTCAGACCAGACTGTAGGTTCTTACAACTATAGATCAATTTCAAGTAAAGAAAGATTACATGAATTGATAGAAAACGGGTCTAGTATTAAATGTGACATTATCAAACTTTGTGAAGTTAGAAGGTGAAAAGATAATTAATTTTAAAAATGATTATGTGCTATATATCAAAGGTACAAATATTGGAAGCACAAGTGGAATAGGATTCATTATAAATAAAAAGTGGAAGGACAACATTATGAAAATTGATGGTTTATCAGTTAGAGTGGCAACATTAGTTATTCTACTTAATGGAAGATACCATATGCATTAATTCAGGTTTATGCCCCAACAAGTTCTCATTGTGATGACGTGAAGGATTTTTATAGACAAACAAAAAACTTTTGATCAAACCAAACATTTTAAAATTGTCGTGGGAAACTTTAATGCTAGAATTGTTAAATGATTGAAAGATGAAAATTTATAGATAAATTTGGTTATGGTGATAGAAATAGGAAAGGACCCAAACTTGTCGAGTTTGCAGAAAAAGAAAAATTTTATATCATGAATTTTTTCTTTGGAAAAAATACTAAACAACAATGGGCATGGAAAGATCCAAATTAAGGTATAATAGGATCAGATATTTTAATTGACATGAAATATGAATTTCAAGAATGTTATGTTCTTAATAAATTCAACACAGGAAATGATCATTGATTAGTAAGATAAAAAAATTCATATTAATGCAAAACTAGAGACAATAATTAAAAAGATATTATTCACAGTTGATATTCATAACCTTCAGAAGCATTCCAATGAATTGAAATTAGAACTTGCAAATTATTTTAAAATATTAACAGATTTTGAAGATGGTTCAAGCTTGAATGAAATCAATAGATAAATGATACAGTATTAAGAACATCAGTGAAGATAACTGATACAAGAAATCAGCAATTGACTAATAAAATTTTATTGAGACAAAATAATTTATGAAAAAAAAGAAATATGAAAATATATAATAATGATCCATTGATTACAATTGAATATCTAGAATTTTGTAAAACATTCATGAAAAAAATAATAATAACTATATAAATAATATTATCTATAAAGCGCAAACAGTTTGAAATTAAATTGAAAGGCTGAAACCTCTCACATGCGTTTTTTGAATGCTTGTATAGCTGTCTGAGGGGCTCTCAAATTGCAACTCAAGAGAGAGATTTTACATGAAAAAGGTGGTTCCAACTCTTTTCTTTACTTAACTTTCTATATATATATATATATATATATATAGCCAGTCTAAAGCATTTTGACTTGAGACCATGAAGCTGTAAATATCTTTACATTTAATTCACTGAGTCTTATTTATAAACATACAGTGTGAAATCTTATGATTTACTATGCAATGGTTTTTCAGATGTTGTAAATTGACAGTAACATATGTAAATAATATTAATTATAAAGCGCGAACAGTTTGAAATTAAATTGAAAGGCTGAAACCTCTCACATGCACTTTTTGAATGCTTGTATGACAGCCAATCAGATGTAATGATAACTGTCCGAGGAGCTCTCAAATCACAACACAAAACAGAAATTTTATAAAAAAAAAGATGGTACCCACTCTTTTCTTTACTTAACTTTCTCTCTCTCTCTCTATATATATATATATATATATATAAGCCAGTCTAAAGCATTTTGACTCGAGAGCATAAAGCTGTAAATATCTTCACATTTATAACATCTGAAAAACTACTGTAGTAAATCATAAGATTTTGCACTGTATGTTTATAAATAAGACTCAGTGAGTTAAATGTGAAGATATTTACAGCTTCACATTCTCAAGTCAAAATGCTTTAGACTGGCTTATATATATAGAAAATTAAGTAAAGAAAAGGGTGGGAACCACATTTTTCTTTAAAAAATCTGTCTTGTGTTGCAATTTGAGAGCCCCTCAGACAGCTATCATTACATATGATTGGCTATCATACAAGCATTCAAAAAGTGCATGTGAGAGGTTTCAGTCTTTCAATTTAATTTCAAACTGTTTGCGCTTTATAAATAATATTTACATACATTACTGTCAATTTATAACATCTAAAAAACTACTGCATAGTAAATCAAGAATTCATGCTGTATGTTTATAAATAAGACTCAATGAGTTAAATGTGAAGATATTTACAGCTTCATGTTCTCAAGTCAAAATGCTTTAGACTGGCTTACATATATAGAAAGTTAAGTAAAAAAAAAAAAGGGTGGGAACCACCTTTTTCTTGTAAAATCTGTCATGTTGCGATTTAAGAGCCCCTCAGACAGCTATCATTACATCTGATTGGCTGTCATACAAGCATTCAAAAAGTGCACATAAGAGGTTTCAGTCTTTTAATTTAATAACTATATAATAAAATATAATTGTGAATTAGCAAGAAAAGCTATTGAAGAGAATAAAAAATCTTGGTATATATAAGAAACTTATTTCGGCAATAGTGGAAGAAAAGATTGGAACTATTATTAAAATGAGAGATAATATCATGAAACATGTGGAAGAGTTCTACAAAAATTTAAAAACAATAAAGTATTCTGTACAATTACTAAATTTTCTTATTATCCAGGATTTTAAATTAAGAAATGAGACATAAAATTTAAATTTATTAAAAAAGGAAAAGTTCCAGATAATGATGGAATTATAATTGATATCTTAAAAGCAGTGAAAAAAATATTGACAGTTATATACTAAATGTTTAAATGATAAAGGTATACCAGATGATCGGAAAAAGAATGCAGTACTAATATTGATATTTAAAAAATATGGTAAAGAAGATATTAAAAATTACAAACCTATCAGTCTTTTATTCGTTTTATACAAAATTTTTATCAAGATAATTACAACTCATCTACAGGGACTTTGGATTTTAACACATCAAAAAAAAAAAAAAAACCTGGATAAAAGTAATTTTAGCTCAGGGAATCACATTCACGAATTGAGAGAAGTTATTAAAAGAATCAATAAATATTAATTGCCTTTATGTTGATGTGTAGAATATGAACATGTGTTTAATTCTATAATATTTGTAGTGATTAAAACTGATGTAGAATATTGTCATATTCTGAAGAATATTTATCAAATGCAGCAGATGATGCTAAGAAGATTAACATTGAGAAGGGTGTATAAACAGGATATGCCATAGCTCTAAAACATTTAACAATTGTTTTATAACAAATATTTTGCAGATTGAAATGGAAGATAAATATGAAGATTATTTAAATCATTTAAATTTTTAAAGTGATATAGTTGTTTTTGCAAATAATGCTTGATAGTTTTTTTTTGTTTTTGTTTTTAAAGTGTCATAGCATCGGCCGGGACGCGAACCCGCAACCCGGGCAACTGCCTGCAAGTGCAAGGCAGTCGCACTGACCTCTCGACCACCAATGCAAGACTAATGCTTGATAGTTTCAGGAAATGTTGCAAGAGTTATCAAATGTAAGTAAAAAAGTAGGACTAAAGGAAAATACTAAAAAGGATTTTCTCAGAAGAAAATAAAGATTGATAATTATGAAATAGAAGTAAACAACTACATATACTTTAGTCAGATCATAAATACAAATAGAAATATAATGAATAAAATTAATCATACAATTAAACTTGATGGAGTGCTATTAGTAGAAATAACATAACAATATTAAAAGCAAATATGCCTATGTGTTTGAAAAGAAAGGTTTTTAATAAATGTTTTTAACTTATGGAACTGAGACTTAGAAATTTAACAGAAGAGCAAACAGAGATATCTGACCACTCAATGGATATAGATAGATGAATGTTAGTAGTCAGAAGGAATCAAAAATAAAATGCATCGGTGAGAGAACAAGTGTTATTGACATCATTGAAAGAATTAAGAGATTGAAGTGGAATCGGGCTAGACTAGACATATTGCTAGAAAAGTTGATAATAGATGGACAATTGAAATCTTAAACTGGATTCCAAAAAATTGTAAAAAGCATAAAAAAAGACAACATGTGTATAATAAAATAAGAAAGTATGCTGGTATAAAATGAAGAAAAGAAGCTAGAGATTGAAGAAACTGGACTGAACTTAGAGAGATCTTCACCATGCAGTAGATTAATAATAGTTGAAAATAATGATGATGACATGAAAAAAGTCAGAAATATGAAAATATTTAAAAATGAACTATTTAGAATAATCAAACTTATAGAATTCTGTAAAATGATACAAAAAAGAATAGATGATGGTAAAAGAAAATAAGCTACAAATTGGCAAGAAAAGTTGTAGAAAAGACAACAGTTTCAAACAATATTTTAGTATAGGAATAAAAACTGTTTCAGTAATAAAAAGTAAAAATGGGACTACTACTACTATTACTCCTTAAAAAAGAGAGATATAATGAAGTGTATGGGAAGCTCTATAAAGAACTAAATAATAATAAAGAACAAAATAAAATAGCATTTAAATAATTTTTATTAGTCAATAATTAGACTTGAGATTATCAAATAATTAATATTTCTATAGTGTAATTTTTACTACAACATTCTCACACAAAATAGAGACTGGTTTCTATTCACTTTTAACACCTTGTGGAGGGATATAATGATAAATATATGATAAAAGACATGAAAAAGATATATGATCCCTAAGATGCACATTTATGTGGAAACAGCACTCATCAGTTGGCCTAGATAGCAAATTACTACAGTTTAATTGATGTGTGCCAAACTTGCTGCCTTTTACAGTTTGTTAAAATGCCAAGTATTGTAAATAAACTGATGAAACATGCAATTAAATTTATGAAGAATGAAAAACTCCAGGAAATAATTGAATTATTGTAGATATCTTAGATCAGTTGAAAAAATAAAGAAATGGTTGACAAAGTTATAAATCAAATGTCCAAACCATAAAAATGTACCAGATGAATGGAAGAATGCAGTACTAATGTTAATATTAAAAATAATTGAATGGCTTTATTGCTCAGGGAATTCATAAGTTTGAGTACTGCTGCAATAAACAATGCATGACATTTACTAAAATCATTAAAAGTTATCTACAGAAAACTTTGGACTCAAAACAAGCTGGATTTGAAAGTGGTTATAGCATCCAAATATTAAGAAAAGTTGCAGAAAATTCAAATAGATGTTATTTTACATTGGACTTATAGATTATGAAATGACATTTGATTTTATAAGCATTTCGGTAATTATTAAAGCTTTGAAATATCAAGCGTAGATCACCAGGATATTGCCAAATACTATTAATCAATATGTAACTTGTAGCTAATGGATTACATAATGATTTTATGAAGATTGACATCGGTAAGGATATACAATAGAAAGATTGCATAAAATTAAAATTTTAATGAGTTTTATGGAAAATATTTTGTGGATTAAAATTCAAGCAATATATATAAGGTCATCATCTTTTTGCCATTTATACTCTTCAACATCAATTTTAATAAATCATATAATAAGAGCGCTTATACCAACTATAGAGAAGCCTGTTTATTTCTATAAAGGGCTTTCGAGAACTTATGGTATCCTCATATTCAGAGCAAGATAAAATAGAATAATGGAGAGATGAGTGTAATTATATAAATCAATAACTAAATTTTTGTATATAATGTTTTGCTCTCTTATGTTTTAAAAGAACTGAATAAATAACATTAGCTTCTGCCAGGTAAGAATTATAATTCTATTTTTAAGACACTAATAATATCACATTAATCACCAGATTTTAAGACGTCATCTATAAGTAAAAAGTGAACTAATATTACTTTTTTTTTAAAATTACTGAAAGATTAAAAATATTACCTGGATGCATATCAACATGATTTCAATTTTATTCCTTTTTTGGAAAATTAAATAACTTTTTACCTAACGATGTTGCTATTAATTTATTATACATATTTACATCTCTTAATACATAATAAAAAATGTTTTAAACTTTTCCAAGATAGATATTCTTAATACATATTATATTCCATGAAAAATATCACATGATCACTATTTCTTATGCTTGCACAAGTTGTTTACACAAAGGCTAAGCTCTCCATACAGTAGAGCCACTAATGCAAGCCCGAGTAATCAATGGATGCAACAAGGTTTGTGCATAAAATCCCTATCTAGTGCCTATTCATGCAATATCCCCAGACTAGTTTTTAGCTTGTGGCTTTCATCAGTGAGGAGCCTTGGATCTGAGAGCACTGCACGTAGATCTTAAAATCTAATGCAACTCTCCAGCAGCCATCTTTTGATTATTCTGATTTGCACTAGTGGTGCTACTGTAAGGAGTTTAATCTCTGTGCAAACCACTTGTGAAAACATAAGAAATGGTGATCATGTGATGTTTAATCATTTAAAACCAATCCATCCCAATAGAATTATGGTGACTGTGGTTATTAAAGAACCAAAGACACCAAAAAGTATGGATGCTGAACTGACTTCAGATCTATACAAGCTAATGAGCTCAATTGAAAACATTATTTTCATTTTGGACTCAAAAGCTAATAAAATAAAAGGTGGCTATTAGAGTTTCATTGATTCTAAGATCTAGGTGCAGTGCTCTCAGATCAAAGGCTGCTCACTGATGAAAGCCACAAGCTAGAGACTAGTCTGGGGATATTGGATAAGTAGGCACTAGATAGGGATTTTACACACAAACCTTCTTGCATCTATTGATTACTCTGGCTTGTACTGATAGTGCTACTGTATGGCGGGTTTGGTCTCTGTGCATATTCTATGAAAATGGACTTTTGCATGAAATATACATGAAATGGTGTTATTTTGGTTATTATTCATTAATCAGAATATATATCCAAATTTAAATATTCTTTTATAATTCCTATCTGGATAGAATTTAATTATGTATGATAACTATTTTAAAAAATATATAAAAGCATCTGTCACAACTTCCATATTTTCAAATAATACTTTGGCCAAACATTTATGGTTAGCAATAACATCCAAAGGCTAGGTACAAATATCAAAGAGCTATTATATAATATTTTACGAGTTTTTTAGATTTTGTTCAACAGAATTATCTTTTTTCATGATTTGTGTAATTATTAATTATGTAAAAAGATACTTTTATTGTATCAGTTTCAAATAAAGTAAATATATTTACATGTTGCTCTCTTTATGTATACAAATTTAGTTATATTTAAAACTTCTATTCCACAATATATTTTAAAAACATATGAACAAAGAAGACAAATGAACTTCATAATTTCTAGTACAAATAACATGATCATTGATGTTTGAGCACTTGGAGATACAAAGTAAGAAAAGTTTAACAGTGAATCAGTCTTAATATTATATAGCAATCAATGAATAAATTGTGAGCAGAAATATAAGTATCATGTAAATTGTATGCAAATAAGCTTAAATGTACCATTTTTTAGAAAGGGGAAAGCAGAATTCTTTTTTTGTTTATAGGATTGTTAGTGATATTTATATTACACATTCCACCACAATTTATTCATTGATTGCTATGATTGTAATGTCAATTACAATTTCTTAACAAAAGTAAACTAACAGATTATAGAATAACATGATTAATAGTAATCATTAATGTATTTATTTAAGATGGAGATGTCAATGTTGTGAATACAGAATGCTTAAAACTCTCAAATCAAAGTGTATTGTATATATTAACTTTGCCATTGTTATGATGTGTATTAGAAATTGAAAATTTATTTCATATGAGAAGCATAAACAATAATTCTAGACATTGGATAAATAGTGACATCGATTTCCTAATGGTTCACAACATAGTTGATGAGTGACCTTGATAGTGTGCAGTGCAAATATATACTTAAAATTTAAAGGAAAAGAAGAAATCACCAGATAAAAATTTTGTGTATTTAAATTAAACTATAGAATGATTTAAATATTAATATTTTTGACATTTGAAATATATTAAAAATTAAATAAAACTATCTTTCTCCAATACAAATATATTATTATATTCATTTTAAATTCTGATAAAAATCTAAATTTTTAATGTAACAACGAAATTAAACTATTATGTCTAAATAAAATTAATATATAATTAGAAAAGTTGCTTTCAATATATTTATAGTTCAAAGAAATTTTAAATTTTTTTAAAAATAAACTCTTATTTTTGACCTATTTTGATGTATGCAAACACAAATAACAATTATATTATATTTTTAGTTGATATCTATTATATTTTTAGTTTTATTAAGAAAGAATAGTTTAATACTGCTTTCAAATCTGTACATTACTTAGTACGAGTATAAATATTGGGTAAATGTGTAACAAAAAGTTGTTAGCAGTCTCTGTACTGGTTGAGTTTGGCAAGGCACATGCCATAGTCCTCTCAGGTCGTTCATAGATATTTTAGCTATTGCTTTCAAGTATATGAAATGCAAATAATAATGTACAGTAGTGCCACCCAGTGTAATTAATGGGTGCAAGAAGGTTTGTGCATAAAAATCCTTATCCAATGCCTACTTATTCAATAGTCCCAATTACTTTCTAGCTTGTGGCTTTCATCAGTGAGTTTTGGATTTGAGAGCACTGCAGCTATATCTCAGATCCTCACTGATGAGTAGTCATTAGATAGATTTTATGCATAAACCTTCTTGCATCCATTGATTACTCTGGTTTGCACTACGATGTGGAAAGTTTTGCCTGTTTTAATAGCTTGTGTAAGTATAGGAAATAACGATCATGTGATGTTTAGTAGTTTAATTCAAAGAGCGTAGCCTATATAGCATAGCCTATTTTTACATGTGTATAGAAACCCAGAACTTGATAGAATTCATTTATGTAGATAATATATATATGAAACCTATTTTTACATACATATAGAAATATAGACGAAGAAAACTAATCTTGAGAGAATTCAGTGGTATATACATTGTTATATTATATATGTATAAACTCATAAATGAAAATGTACTCTTTTGTAAAATATGTATATTTTTTGGCATATTACTTCAAACTTTGATTCCAACTTTCAAAAGATGAAAAATCTATATATTGATTTTTAAAAAAGGATTTTTTCATTCTTCATTAATTTATTTTAAAAGTAAAGATAAACAAACACCAGCCAACTCATGGAAAGTTTTCTGCAAATAAAATACAGCAGATAAGTTTAAAAGCCTTTTTAAACAAATTTTATTGTTATAGGCTTCAATAATTAACCATGGGTCTAATGTATTTTATGTTAATAATAAATGCAATACAAATTTTTTAAGAATTATAATTGTAAAAATAGATTGACCATAATTAAAATTAATTATAGAAATATTATTATGTCTTATCTAGATTCATGTACGATTTATAGATGAAAAAATGTAGCTTTATATACTTTAAAAGCAAGTTCAGAATTGGAATTTTTATTGGAAATTATGTATATGTATCATATTGTGAGAAAATAAATTATGGTTTTAAAAAGAATAATTACAATACTTTTATATTAAAGAAGTATATCTGGCATTCATAAGTTAGAATCAAAATATTTCATTGTATTCATGGAGAACATTTATCAGATTATTAATTTTATCACTACTACTACTAATTAATTAATAAAATTATTAATCATTATTTTAAATTATTGTAGTAAAATTTAATATTAGATCTAGTAGTTTGTTTTTACTTTTGTGCCATATGTTCCTAGTTACTTTTGCTATCCAAGATGGCTCTGGCCATAAGAAAATTTAACTGTGTGAATTTCATATATGTCAGAGCTGATCATAGCATTTATTATATTAGATTTATTATACTGATGCAACAAATATGGGCAAATTTTTATATTTTGCCTCATAATTCAGTTTTATCATGATGATATGGTTGATAAATGATAGATTTATTAATAATTGATAACTACCAGATGTGCCATATTTTTATTCCATGTAATTTCACTATTATAAAAGCAACCAAACTATAAACCTAATGATGTTCTTGTAGTCAGTACTACAAATTGGCTACCCAATTTGGAAAACAAAAAGCCTATAAATATCAACTAATATCACAAATAATAATAAAAACAATAAAATATGGATGAGTATATAAAGACTCGATTAGTAAATGATATATAATTGATAGACAATAAAATAGTGATGTGAAGAAATATATTTAAAAACAGGAATAAGCCTTTTTTTAAAAGATTAGATATTTTTGGGATAATAGTTTTTTTACTTATACTTTTAGTTATTGGTGATGAATAGAGTGTTTTTCGAATGGCTTATAAATGCAATGTTGGCAGGCATGACCATGAAATGTTTCAATCTCAGGCCATTACCATCCCACAAGTTTATATATTTATCAGTCTCTGGATCTCAATAAGAAGCCAGCCACAACTTTCAATAAATCTGAACTTTGGCATATATATATATCAACTTCTAAAACTCACATGAACTAGATATAACTTTTTATGAATCCCCAACTTTTCTGTATTTATCAGATTTAGCCTCTCTAAATCTCTGATAATCCTTAGTCAAGCTTGGGATTCAACTAGTTATTTGAGTTTAGATAGCTTATTTATTTGAGGTATTGGTTCTTATAATGTAATCAGGCTTGGCCACTTGATGGAGTTCTGGCTCACCAAAACACCTAACAAATGCCGTTTACAAGGCCTGACTTACGGCTATAGAAAACATGTTTGTCTTAGCCATTAGGCCATTGATGATGATGTAACACAGAAATAATATGACCTATTTCTGCTTCGCGACAGTTACTGTGAATCCACACACTTATCTTTCGTGTACAGTTTGATACATATATGTGTGTAGTTTGATTAGTCAAATTTTTACAATATACATTACACAATCTTTCTATTTGTAATGAATTTAAGAAACCTGACTTTATAGTAATTTTCCAAATGGTCACAACCTTATTTATAGAAGGTGTAATGTGTAAAATCTTGCCAAGGGTACGTCAAAATGAATTCGGCCAAGTTCGCGTGCGAAACCTCGTTTTCACGTGAAATACCATGTAGTTCATAAAATGGCTGGCGATCGCGTAACTTTTTCCGCAGTTACCGAAAACAGAAGCAGAGTATTTCTGCTGTCCAATAAAAATATACACATTTTTTTGTAAATTTCATAGAAAGCACATATTATAAACATGTTTAATAAGTAAAGAAGACATTTATATGTGTTTGTTGTTTAAAAAAGTTTGAGTTTCTTTATTTTGTCCAACTATGGTTACGATTTTGATATTTTTTATTTTAGCATTACAAACAACAGAACACTAACCCTAAAATTAACCCTAAACCTAACCCTACACAGTTGTTTTGTTATGTCGAAAGCAATAATTAAGCGAAAGACATCGTTAAATAGACATCACAGAGTAGCTAAAAAGGAGGAATGATGATAATTTGTCCAAAAACAGTGATTTAAAAATATAAAAAAAAAAGGTTGTCGTTTACTAAATACAAAATTAAAAAGGCATGAAAAAAGAAAGTTATAGCAATCAATAAATTAATAACCAAAAAAAAAAAAAACAGTGATTTAAAAATCACACGGCCCTGAAAACCATACATTGTATTGTTTTTGACTGCCAACAATGCCATCAAGTGGCCAAGCCCGATTACGTTATAATAACTGAGGTATTTCTTCTAGCTCTTTCTGCAACTGCAGATTTTTATTCTGATAGATTGATGCTTTGCACATCTCAGGATTGCAGATTGGAATGGAAATCAAATCTCTAGAAAAATAGTAGCATATAAACTTTGATTTCATTTTACATTATATATGTATATGTAAAATACTGTCAACATTTTCTCTTTTCCCCAAGAGAATGAATAAGACATTGTCTCATGGCCCTCAACAATTTTGATACTGTTTGCCTACATTTTTTTTAAAAAAATAAACACAAAAAGTTATAAATACAAATATTTAAAAGTCTATAATGACTTAAATATTAATTAATCAAATTTTTTTTTTATATTTGAAATACTATAAATTATTTAAAATTATATAAAATATCTCTTTTGGACAAATATACTGTTTAATTTTTTGATTCTGACAAAAATCTAAGTTTTGATTATAATAAAAAAATGGTACTAATCGATATGCTAGGCCAGATGGCTGGTGGCATTGTTTCTCTGCTAAAAACACAGAAATATGCCATTTACCATGGCCCAATATTTCTGTGCTTTTGCAGAGAAACTTACAGCTAATAGAACAGTACTGCTCATATTTACCGCTGCAGGCATATATGTCATTGCACACCAATATTACAGGCCCCACTGTGCTTTGCGATACTATGCAAATACTTAATAGGTCGCTATCGTATGATGTGGGGGTGGACGGAATTCAAGTGGCCATAACTGTTGTACTATGCATTCTAATTAAAGATCTTACACCATACCCAAAATACTATTTGATATTAATAATTGTAAAACCATCACCATGCTTCCCTACAAATTTTGGATGGTGGGAAAAGCCAAGCATCTTTGCCCAGAACTCAAGCGAATAGCCACATAAATTATGAGACAAATAAAATGTATGAGGTTACAGGTAGTTTTGGAAATCATTAACTTTGTTTGATCAGTGATGACAAATTATTTGTTCAACCTCTCACCTCCCAAAAAAACATTAAAATAAAATTGAGATATTATTTTATATAGCACTGTTTTTTTATATACTGTAATAGTGATATTAGCGATTAAGCCAATGCACATGCGCTTTAAAGATAAATTATAAATGAATACTCTCACTTTTCTCAACATAAGATAGTATTTTAGAAAGGATGGAATGAATCCACCCATCCTTTCGACCCAAACATTTATGTATGGGCAAATCTTAAGCGTATGGAAATGGGAGCATGAAGGTGTTAAGCAATCACTTTAAATTAATTTGTTTGAATGAATGACGATTATGAAATCTTTACAATTTATGACATGTCATTCTTTAGTTGAAATTAAACATATATAATGAGATATTATTTTATATAGTGCTGTTTTTTTATACTGTAATAGTAATATTAGTGATTAAGCTAATGTACATGTGCTTTAAAGATAAATTATAAATGAATACTCTCACTTTTCCTGACACACGATATAGTATTTTAGAAAGGATGGAATGAATTCACCCATCCTTTCGACCCAAACATTTATGTATGGGCACATCTTAAGCATATGAAAATGAGAGCATGAAAGTGTTGAGTAATCACTTTAAATTACATTTGTTTGAATGAATGACACTTGCGAAATCTTTACAATTTATGACATGTCATTCTTTTCAATGACATAACATAAATTGTAAAGATTTCTCAAGTGTCATTCCTTCAAACATAACAAATGTAATTTAAAGTGATTGCTTAACACCTTCACGTTCTCATTTCCATATGCTTAAGATTTGCCCATACATAAATGTTTAGGTCAAAAGGATGGGTGGATTCATTCCATCCTTTCTAAAATACTATATCTTGTATTGGGAAAAGTGAAAGTATTCATTTATAATTTATCTTTAAAGCACATGTGCATTGGCTTAATCGCTAATATCACTATTACAGTATTAAAATAAGATTATAACTGTTGACTTTTTCAACTTTGGTTTTTTTTTTTTTTATTTAAAAAAAATATGGCGACTTTTTTTTTGTTTGGCTATACGGTGATTTTTGTTTTGGCTTTATTTGTATACCGCTGATATACTAAAACTTATTTTTAAAACCAATTTTTATTAAACTTTTTTTAAAAATAAAAAAACCCAAAATAAGTTTTGTCTCTATCTTTTGTCTGAGTGACGACAAATTATTTCTCCCCATCTCCCCCCAAAAAAGATTAAACTAAGATCAAAACTTTTTCAACTTTGGTTTTCTTTTTTAAAAGTTTTTCAAATACAGCGATGACTAATGTTTTGGCTTGATTTGTATTACACGATGTTTTTAATTTTGCGATTTTTGAAAATGAAAATGTACAAATATTTGAATCAAATCTTGTATTGTAAATTATTTACAAGAATATCAAAATATTGGTAAAAAAAAAAAAAAAGGTTGTATCAAATGTCAAAAGATGAATAAAAAAGTTGCATCAAAAGTCAAAATATTTTTTAAAAAGGCAGAGAATGTGTAAAAATATTTTAAAATAAAAGTCGGACAAATTGGGCAAAAAAAATTTAATATAAGTTTGAGAAAATAATAAAAATAATTTAATTAAAAATAGTCAGGCCTGGATCGATATAAATGTGTTTTTAGCAGAGAAACAATGCCACCAAGCGACTGGCCTAGCATACTGATTAGTACCAAAAAAATATTTTTGTTTAAACAATAATATTAATTTTAATGGATATATAATTATAAAAATTTCGATAAAGAGATTAAGAAAAAAATTAACTGTTTCATGGGAAATACTTATTTATTTTGGACTGGTACTAGCATTTAACTTCATGGGAAGTATATTATCAGTATTTGAATGGTCTGCATGCTAGTACCTCTCTTACAATCTTTTGGTAAATACATCCAATTTATTGGTAGATATATATTCAAATTTTCAATCTTATTAATAGACTGTAGAAATTATGAGAAAAACATCAAGTTCTACAGGTCAAAGATTACATTGGAAAACTCAAATTTTTGGTGGGGATACTTGTTCACATTTTGTCAAGGAGAAATGTTTGTAAAAATAATGTTTTTAAAAGATTTAAATTCACATTGATGAGGAAAAAAAAAGGGGGAATAGTTACTCATTAATGTGAAATGTTTTTAATTTTCTTAAATAAATCTGCCTTTTACAATTTTTTTCTTTCAGTTCAATAAAATTTTTAGTAATAAATGTTATAAATTGAAGGCCTTATATTTGAAAATTAAATTTTGCACATTTAGTCTTGCTTAATTATAGAATTTGGCCATATAAGAGCTAAATAACTTATTTTTGAACCGATTTTATTGTAAGATAAATAATAACCATTGTATTATAGTTATGATCTTGTTTTTATTAAAAAGAAAACTTATTTAACTTAAATCAATCTACTTACCTATCTGTATATTCCTTTGTATGATTATAAATATAGTGGAGCCATGAAGTAAATTATATTTGTTCCAAGTCTCCCTTCTATTCAGTGTATGTAGTGTATAATAGCTTATGTGTTAATGATAAATGTTGATTAGAATGGTGTTTTGTTTATTAAATTGCAAATGTGCAGTACTTTTTAACATATAAGACAATTTTTTATATGTATAATGTCTATAAATCAAAATTTTAAAAATAATATAATTAATAATAAATCAAGGGAATACATTTACATGTATTTTATTGTGTTCACTTGTGCATTCACTGAAGCAATGAATAGGGAAAAAACTAATGCACTTTTTTAATAATAAATGACAAAATGTCTTTCAGCCTATCAGATATGCTTCTGGCAAATTTTTTTTCAATAACTTTTTTCTCTTATAGAAACATAATAGACTAGTCTCTTTATCAAGGCATTATGAACTCTCGTTTTTAATATCTTTAAATCAATATTAATTTTAAGTATGTTCTAAAATTTTGTAAAATTTTTAGCATTACACTCAGAAAATATTTCATTACACAAAATATTTCACATTAAATTCAAAAATTATAAAGGAAAATAAAATATATGTACTTTCAACAAAACTGAAGACATTTATTAATTACTATATATAATTACAAACACTCAGAGAAGGAAAAATAACTGCTGAATATTGTAAAGTTTGCTAATTTTAATGGAGTTTTTTGTTTTATAATTTTCTTTGACAGCATATAACTGAAATCATGTAGTCATAGTATAATTTGAAAATCCATTGCATTAGGATCAGGGTGACTAGAAGATGATACACAGTCAAAAAATGAGTTGCTAGTAAATACCATGCTAAAGTTTGGAGTAGCCAAAAAGCACTTAGAAATAAGGTTCTCTGATGATCCAGATATGCTGAATGTGAATTGAAAACTATAAGTAGGTGAATTTTCTATCCAGTTGACCAAGATACTTCTATAGAACAATCTATACCTGTGATCCAATACATGTATAGAAATATAAAAAAATATCTAATTTTGAGAGATAACTGTTAAGCTTTTACACACATTTACAAAAGCACACATAAAAGAAAATAATAGATGAAATCCACTGAGTTTTATATGACTACTATGCTAAAGAATGAAAAGAAATCTATTTCATTTAACATAAAACATTAAAATATTTTAGCTTCATTTGTTTTCAAAGACTGGTAAATAATTTTGAATTGATGAACTAGGTTGCAGAAATTCTAAACAAATTTTGTAGAGAACAAAAACTAACCAAACAATTGTTTTACTGTAAGATTATATGCTTAATGTTAATGATATATAAAAATTCTAAAATAGAAACTTATAATAAATATAGTTATATAGCCAAATATTGTAAAACGGTTTGGTTTAATCATTTCAAAAATAATTAAAATATTCTTTATATTACTAGATATGTACTGTATTTAATATCACTTATACATTCTTTATATCTGTAAACCACAATTTAAACATGTTTTCAAATATAATATTTAATATATGTGAATCAGATGTAATTTGTATTATTGGAGAATATTTATCCTACCTTTAATTTTTTATTATTACTAATTAACTTATTAACCATTATTTTAAATAATTAGTGAATTTAATTAATACTAGATTAAGTTATTATCTTTAGCCATGTACATATATTTTCAACAATCTATTGTTATACGGAAGTTAATCTTGTTCATAATGGAATTTGATGTATACAGATTTCACATAAATGATTTAGAATTGTCAATGCCAGTAAGAGGTGTCATCTTTAAAATCCACATGCTTTATTGATGACTATTTTATTTATAACCAGTATATACATGATATAATAAGAATGTATTCAGTACTGATTCGTTTTAAATGGTAATAACAGTTTGACATACATTTACTGCATAAATTTTGCTTAGATTAAACACATATACATGCATGGAGCCAAAGAATATGTATGCTTGTTTTATATTATGCTCATTAGAGGGCTTTTGCCTGATGGTTATCATTAGATTTTATATGTTGCTGTATTTATATCCAGTCAAAAATAACTATTGATTGTAGCTATTAGAATTTGGCTTCTCTTTTAGATTCATTACATTTCTCTATATTTATAATTAATATTCATTCTATTACAATACATCATATTTTAATAATAGTTAAATACAATTTGTCATTTCTGATCTGAGATTAATACTATCCAAAGGTTTGATGAGGTTAACAAAAAAAGATTCCTGGAAATAGTAAACTTTGTATTGTTATTCCAGTTGTTAGCCATTATGTAATATATAACTTATGACTTCTCTAGATGATACTCTGACTAAAATATTAAAAGATTGTTTTTTAATAAAATAATTTATAATAAATTGTAAATGCATTCATAATTGATGAGGTTTATAAAGTGAGATATATAAAAGTGGATTTAAGTTTCTTCATGTTTAGAATATATTTACGAATAAGATCATTAATTTTGTAACGCAACACATTATAAATGGATATTCTATCTATCACTTTTAAATTCAATAAATAACATCTTTATACAGATATTCATATTTTCATATAAAAATGCATAATATATTTTAATGTGTGTGCTTATTAAATACAAAAAGCAACATATTTAATAATAGTGCATATTGCATACTTACACTTTCAAATAAATTTATTTATTTAAAATATAATTTTAGATCATTTTGACTGTAGTTAGTGACTGTTTACAGCACCATATAAATAACCTTTTTTTAAGATCCATTGTTTCTTGAGTAGTGTTTTATTACATTGATTAATAAAATAAGATCCCAATGCAATATTCTTATATGGATAGTACTGTGTTTGGGGATAAACAAATTTGATTATATTTTATTAATCAAAAATGATAAAATTAAATTACATATAGAAAAAAAGTTTAAGTTTGTTAGTTTATTTAGATCAACAAGTATAACTGTTCAATTTGTTTAAAAATCGACTACTATGATTGAACAAAGACAGTAATTTGTTGCATTTTTGTTGCTATGACATTCCACAGATTAAGTGTACACCTGAGCCTCTTTTTATGCTGTAGATACATTCCGCAGAAAACCCGCATAAAAAAATCGCACAAAAATATTTAACTTACCTTGAAAAATTATGGATATGTTCCGTAATTTTCAAAAATTGCATAAAACCAAAGCAATAAGGTAAAATTACTTTAAAATTTGCATTAAAAAAATAAGGAAATAAAGTATGACTAATAAAAAATTTCAAATACTTGAAAAAAATTGATACAAGACAAAGTTTTTTTACTTTTTTTTGACTATTTAATTTTATTCAGAACAATGTTTTTATGTGTAATTTATTTTAATACAGAGAGCATACCAATAGCTCAAACAAGCTCTTAATTGATAAGTGCAGTAAGAGAAAATATTTAAAATCTCTATCCAGAATACTCTTATCTCCAGACCAATTGGTTTTGAACTATGGCCCACCTTAGTGAGGAGCTAGAATATTCAGACACTAGATCTAAAATATTAACTTAAAACCCAGCACTTATTTCATACATAATATTTAAGTAGAAACTTTTTCGGACATGAAAATGTCTTTTACTTCAGCTATCTAACTTAAATAGTTATATGGGATTGAACCAAATTCAGATCTACCATATATTAATAACCTCAGCATAGCTAAAGCCATAATGGTAAAATTATAATAATCAATAAAGCAAGTCATATATAACATGACATTGTTTTTATAAGCTTGTATTTTACATTATTTCAGACATATTTTAATCATTATCGCTATTTGACAATATGCGGGTTCGTTTGTGAACAGGTAAGAAATCAAATTCGTCACAAGAAAAAATACAAATGGCAGAATTAGTGCCAACTTCAGTCTCATGCTGTGCTAATTAAACTTTGAGTCAATGATTTTACTAATTGTTTATGAAGCTTTCGATATCCAGACATAAATCTATTTAGCTCTCATTGGAATTTAAGAGCTCATTCATAATTCATGTCTTTGACGAAAAATGATTTTCCAATTGATTAGAAAGTTGAAGACTATCAAATTATTTTTGCTGTAATATGAACAAGTTCCACTTTTGTTTCATTATCTTTTTCTAAATCTTCTACAGTATCTAAATTTATTGCCAAACCTTTTTTCAACAGGCATTTAAAGTATGTAAAATTTAATGCATGTATAAAGAATGGGGAAATCCCAATTTTAAATGAAATATGAACTTCTTTATTGCATAAAAAGATATTGAGAAGAAAAATGAATCACATAATTTCAAAAATCACATTAAAAAAATCTGCATAAAAAAGACCCACATGTATATATTTCACCACCCATAATGTCATCATAATAATTATTCAGATGTACTTTTCTCTCTCTCTCTCTATATATATATATATATATGTGTGTGTGGAGATTGTGGACCTCCATGTAAAAATGAATTCTTTTTATGATTGATTTAAGATTTGATTTATTCAAATATTTTTTCAAGCTCATTAGTTGACTGGATGATAGTTTGATAAGTCCAGTCATTATAATCTTTTTTTATGAGGCCTATCAAGTTGTAACATCTTGAAAGATATTTTGGATAGTGTTGCATTATTTTCTTCAGATGTTACATAATGCTTTTGGAGTCTTTATTGCAAAGCATGCATAGCTTCTTTCAGAATCACTTTCTCTATAAGAGTCTTCCAAGGTGATTTTTTTGTTTACAATCCCATTCATATCTTTATGCATGAAATTTAGATTTCCCTTAGTAGTTTTACAGTATTGTATCCATTTAATGCTCAATATGCAACTGGCACAGATCTTTGACATCTATAATTGTTTGAAATACATTGCCCATTTATGAGATAGGTTTTAATTATTTATTTGTACATGTTCTGTAGCCTATGATAATATTCAACTTTTTTTTTTTTTAAAGATGTTATATTGGCAGTATTCTTCACTTTTTGATTATCATACACTTTAAGTAGTAAATCAGTTATGGCCCATTAATTTTAGCATAAATTTACCAAAAGAGAAAACTGATTACCTTGATAATCTTCAATAATATTACTGCTTTGATGCAGTTTGTAGTTTTTTAATATTTTTTTTATTAATCATTGCCCACCTTCTATTGACCCAAAATTCAGTTCTATTAAAATCCTTATTCTTCTTGTTGAGTTCTTTGACACTACAAACTGATTTATTAAGACTTTTCATGTGTGTTTTGGGACCAGGATTAGATAGTTTGTTTTGGTCTAATTATTGCCTTTTTTGTGAAGCAAGCTGTTTCTATGTGCCCAATACATGACAACATTTACACACCATCTTCAGGATGGACATTACTTTTGGAATTTTTTTATTATATCTACCAACTTTTTTTAGAGCTTATAAATGTTTTTGATTTTCTTTGTGATAAATATTTGTATTATGATCTTGAGTGATTATATTTATCTCTGAAAGGGTTTTCTTTATTTATAAAGCCTGATAAAGATTTTAATTCAATTAGGAATGTCTAAAACAAATGTGAGTTGAATATGGCATTAGGGTTCACCATGAACATTATGTCACAGATGAAGCAGTTCCTAAGGATATCTCCTAAGAAGTCCTGAATTTGGCACTAGGGTTCACAAGCAACTTGGACCATAAATAATGATTTTCATACACACCCCTCAATATATCTCCTAAAAAGTCTTTGGAGATTAGTACAAACTTTCTGAGAATGAGACATAATATATCAACTTTCATTATTCCCTTCATTGCACACATTGGAAGAATCCCAAAGCAATAGTCACAGGGGATTTAAAACTGAAGTATATTATAAAGAAAATAATTGCCTATTTAAACATCAGTTCTAATGGATGTGTTGAAATGACCAGATATAACAAATGTCACAGACTAGCACAGACTACTAAATACTGAAATTGTCAAATCTTTTTTTTATCTCCTTTGTTTTTGGAAATTTTTTTAATATATTCAAGAACACAGACCAGTTTCTTTTTTTCAGTAACTTTTAATTTCCAGACGAAATCTCACATGAGCATAATATTTTGTGAGACTTCATGTTATTGTTCTAATGCTAATGGCAGCAAACTTTTTTTTATTTTCTCCAATAATGGCTGTCTTATATATACAGATGTCCTGTTTACTGCACCAATCAACAATAAACAAGGTTTATATATATATATATATATATATATATATATATATATATATATTACTTGATGGCATTTTTTTAAAAGTATATATATATATACAACAGTTTAGCAAGTCCATCAGCTCCAGGGATAAGGGTTTAGGTAGGGGGGGAAATCAGCAGCAAAAACCCTATCTTGGATTTTCTGAGTGCTTGGACACTGGAGTGCAACTACAATTTCATTTAAATTTGCATAGTTTTATGATCTAATATATAATTAACCACCTTTAATGGCATAATGTGGCTATTAATATTAATAGTTTCTACATCAATCCTTGACTAACCTAACTGATGAAGCTATAAATTGTACAATCAATCACTAAGATGCTAGATAACTATTAAGCAATTATATCATATAATTTTTTGTATGGGGGGGGGGATTGGTTTATTTTATCAACTAATTAACAACATCAGTTAAAAAACCTCTCCCCCTCTATAGCTAGAGATCAGTTTGTTAAGTGAAATCACTAGAGTTTTTTTTAAAATTTCAAATGACAAAAGTACTTTTAGATTCTCTGTCTTTTCTTAGATTTAAATAAAATATCGATAACACTGCTGACAAAAATCATGCTTTATCATGCAATAAGTATGAACTTCATGTGCATCATAGTCTCATACCTAAATTCTTCATTTATTCCTGCTATTACTTACAATATTTTATTATTTTTGAACTTTTCACAAATCTAAAGAGTAAGCAGAATCTCTGATGATAGTAACAACACTTTTTGTATATAAGCAGAACTAGCAATCATAATTTTATAAATTACAGGTCTTGAAAAATCATATTTTGAATTAAGTGTGAAGTTTGCACAGAGATGACTTGTTACAAATGATTTTTTTGATTTTGTATTAGTGATTTTAAATTTTCTTTTGTTTGTAAAATAAATAATTATTATAAAGAATGAATACTATATTGTATTTAATCATTATAATGAAGTGCAATTTTAAATATGTATAATTAAAGCATATATTCTATTAAATTTAACAATATTGTAATTAAATAATGAATATTAAATAAGTATCACTGAGAATATATGATTTTTATAAAGTAATAATTTTCAAATGCGCATACTGCACTAATCATTTATATTTATTTAAATAGTAGTTTGGTCAGAATGGCTATTTGCAAGTTTATTAAATGAATCTAGAAAGTCTAAGTTGTAAATTATTATTACAGTATGCATATTTGAGAATATTACTTCATAAATATTATTATATATAAATACAAACACATATTTAAAAAAACACATTTCATAAATAATAAATAGATTTGGAATATTTTGAATTACAAAATTGAAGTTATATTTTACGTATATTTAAACAATAAATAATAATAATAATAATAATAATAATAATTAAATGGCCCATATCTATAATTTTTAATGATTTCTCTTACATATTTATCATTTATTTTCTCCATCATTTTATAAAGTGATGAATTGAGGTTTAATTATACATTATAATTTTTTTTTAACTCTTCACCCTCTTACAAAAAAAAAAGATTTAGTATCATTAGAAGAATCTAAAATAATAAAATTCCATGACAAATAGTATAAGAAATCATATTTTTTGATATGTAATTCCTAGTGTATGAGGGATAACATGCTTTTTAAATGGATAAATAAAAAATTGCTTTTTGTAAATAAAGTCAGTATTAGCAATTACTAATCACTGCCTTTGAATTAATTATGTATTTTATTTATTTATTTTTTAAAAGAAAGTTTAGATGGGAAAACAAAGTTGAGAAGATTTTAAATAGGCAAGGAAGGGAAGATTTATTTTTGTATTCTATTTTCCTCTTTATTTAATCTGTCTGCAAGATGAAAAATTAAAAATAAAAAATAAAGACAAGAGAAAAGTACAGTTTATTAAATAATAATAATAAAAACAAAAACAATATACAAAACAATCCAAATATTATGGTGAGTCAAAGAAAATCAACTAAATGGGAAAAGGAAAGGTAAATTAAAATATATAAACAAAAAAATTTATACATACATAATATAAACACAAAGTCGCAAAATAAAATAATTCCAAATGGACTTTCTTTCATTTTACAATAAAAAAACTAATTTATATTAATCTAAAAATAAACATAACAAAAATAAATGAAACAAAAACAAAATAAAAAAACGAAAATCTGAAAATTAGAAAATGGCCTATTAAGCCGTTAATAGCATTTTTATGGATTAGATAATATATTATTATTTTTGTTGTTTATTTAAAAAAAAAAAAATTTTTTTTTCAAAATAATTTTAAAGTAAATTAATTCATTTCACAATAAATATATATTATTTTTAAAATCTATACAGCAATTATTAAATAATAATAAAAAATGTCGAAAAATTAATTTAAAAATTAAATATTTGCTAATATGAACAAATATATATATTTTTAAATTAAAGATATTTATAACCAAATAAATAAGATCAGCTACCCAATAAAATGTAAAAGTGTGATGTGGTCTAGAAAGAAGTATTATCTAATTCTAATTGGTCTATGCTGCATAGGTGTTTTTTTTTTGTTTGTTTATTGTAAAAAATATCTAATATCTTTGAGAAAGCTGCAAATAACTATTACATTTCACTGCAATTAAGGAATTATCTGAGACCACTTCACACATAGCCATAAAATTATTGAATTCTTTTACTAAATGATACATTAAACAGTTTTTAATACTTTATATATGGGTCTTTGTAAAAAAAAAAAAAAAAGTGATTGTTTTTTCCCACTGGAATGCCATCTTAGAAATAATACTATTGATAAAATAAGATGGCTCAAATATAATTATTGTAACCAATCTCTGACAAAGTAAATATAATAAATTTATAATAAATCATTTTTTGTGGAATTTATATATTAAGTTCAAATTTAAATAGCTTGCATTTATGAATTGTCTAAAAAAAAAAAGTTGCAATTTTATTGATGAAAACAATTCACAGTTAAATAAAACATCTATTTGATTTAAATAATACTGTTGCAAGCTAATGAACTTTAATTCATTAAATAAGATTATTTCTGCTGAATGAATTGTTTGGGATTAATTCATTTTGAAATTTTATTATTTTTTAAAAAAATTTATTATTAGTAATATTTTTTTATAGTACGTGATTGATTTAATATTTTGTTTGCTATAATTAAGAGCGTCCAATTATTTTTCTGATGCATAATTAATCTCAACAAGTAAGCACCTGATATTTTATAACTAATACTAAAAATTGATCACTAAAACCAAAATTAGTACCCTGACATAAGAATAAGGAATGATATCATTTGGAGTTTGTGAGTACTTTGAAAAATAATGCCATTTGGTAGATGACATTAAGCAATTTTTTTTTTTAATCTACTGCTTCGACACAAGGCTGCTTCTACGAGCGAAAGTCCTGGTACTGTAAGCATAATGAAATAAACAGTGGAGCATCAAAACAATTTACACAAATAAAAGATGGAGGGGAAAAAAAGATAAATATATGGGTTATTATTTTAGAATTTCACAAAAAATAAATATATATTATTTTATTAAATAATAATTTATTCATAATGACTGGAAAGAGGCTACCAAATATGATTATTTAAAACATTTCATAATTCTTTGGTACCTATTTCTGTTTATAAAATAAAATAAAAAAAAAACAAATTTTTTAGATAAATATACAATAATGCTGCGAAATGGAACTGCTTGAGCATGGGCAGATATTTACACGGAATCAACAGTCAGGAGATGATTGGAATGCAAGGTCACCATTGTAATTCCAGACCTGGAGGGCCTAACTGAGTGGCGAAGGTTGTCATCTAAACTCTGTCCCCTTGAAGAAGAAAAACAATTTTTAAAAAAATGCTGACTCAAAAATTTGATCCCTAAAACTGCATCTTTAAACATATAATATTTGCATTACATCACAACCTAGCACTGACACTATATGAGTCAAATAATGTCTGGCCTCTAGATTTCTAACTATTGAAATATTAGATAAACAAAACAATTTTAATTTAATAAATTATACACCAATGTCTAAATGAATCATTAATATTTTAAATTAAACAAATATATATGCAAGTATTTCAATGCTTTTTACTTCATAGTAATGTTGTTATTGTTTTTTAAAGTAATATATAAATCATCAACAATGCATTTACATCACAATAAATTTTAATTAAGATATGGAACAAATTCTATTAATATTATATCCACATTATGCACTGAGTAATTCTGCTAAGTGATTAATCAAAGGACTAAATGTTTCTGCATTAATCACTAAATCAGGATGAAAAAATCCAATTTGATCAATCAAATTGAACTGCTGTACTTGATCTGACACTTAGATTTCTAAATATCAATTGGTTTCCTGAGCACTTGATCATATAATAAAATGATAATCATATTACTATTTAGTAAAAAGCTTTAAAATTATTTTATAAAAAGCAAACATATATTACTTCTAAACATTTTCACAACAAAAGATAAACTTAATCATATATAAAGACAATACACATAAACACAAATACAACACAAATTTATTGGACAATTAGTCAAACTTAATGCACCATTATATAACACAAGCATGGTTCTAACATATGTTTAACATCATAAAACTCTCATAAAACTTAAAAATTCAATTTCTATATTTATGAATGATTATAAAATAAATATCATGTATATAATCATAGAAAAAAAACAACATACTCCTAATCAAATCACTGTTTCATGTCACTGAAAAATAACACATCATGTCAAAACACTATAAGATGATAATAAAAATAGCATATAAAATGATCTTTTTAAATTTTATGTAAGAATGTTTCTAGAGGTAGAAGGCTCAAATAATATGAACAAGTGTCTCTAACTGCTCATTCTAGAACATATCTCTCTATAAAGATATATGGGTATGCATGAATGACTTTTAGAAAATATATAATTTCTAATCCAAATCAAGAAATATCAGTCAGCATTAAATAAATATGTGATACAATCAAATTTCCTTTGAGCATATGTCTACTTCAATTAGGAAATGAAATTGAAAACTAAAATTTGCTTGTGAAATTATTATTCTTAAGATATTTAAATTTCTATTTTATATTCTTTTTACAAAACTCATTAGTTTTGTTGCCTTTGACTTTTGTTTTGAACATTGATTTAAAAAAAACTATTAAAAACTCTTTAAATTAGGAAATAAAATTTTATTAATTTACAATTAATTCTTAAATTTGCTGGATTATAGAAATAGTCATAAAAAACTACTTATGAAAACAAAACATATTTTAAAATGAATATTCAGTTTTGACTTATATAATAAATACAACTAGAAAGTAAATTTATTTTAAATAAAATATTCTACAAACAGTTTATTAATTAATGACAGAAAACCCTTGCCTTAAATAAAATGATAAATAAATAATTGAATGACTTTGTTGTTTGAAAGTTCATAAAAGATTTGAACACCAGAAGTAGGGTGGAATCTGTGACCTTAAACTGCAGTCTGTCACTTTAATATGGGACCAAACTATGCAAAGCACTAAAATGATAAAACTCATGAAAACACTATTAAATTAAAATATAACAAATAATGTAAAATATTAAAATTCATCCAAATGGCTTACAACATATTACTTTTTTTTTTTAAAATACTACTTTACTGCTATGGATGTTGTCTGTATATAAAGTTTTCTGCCTGAATGATATCTACTATGAATTGATCACTAATGTTGATTCATTATCTCTTGCCATCCTCTTAACACAATTCTGTATATTCTAGTGTCTCAATTTTATAACTATATTATAAATATTAACATATTTATTATTTCATTAAAGTGCAAAATATGATTATAACAGAGAATAAAAATATTTAAAACAAAACAGTTTACTTGAAGGTCAAGAAAGTGATTTGCTCTAGAAATAATCCCCATTCTTGTTTGTAACCAGTACAAAATTAGTTTTTGACTATTATCAAATAACTATGGTATTTTCAATAAAAACTACTCAAATAAACAAAATTTAAACTCCAAATTGTGATATTTTATCTTTAAGGATTTTTTTTTAAATTATTGTTTTTACTGACTATTACATATATAAATTATTCTAAACAATTTTTATTTATGTGTGTGTGTATATATATATATCAAATCACTCTTCTAAACATTAAATAATTTCAGCTATGTCCCCTGTGAATAAATATACAAAAATCCAAATGTTAAGTAGCCAGTCCAAACGGTAAAGGGGGCATAGCTGAAATTACTTAACATTTGCGAGAATGATTTGATATTTAATTTCAGCAGCAGTACGCACTAGGATTATTTCATATATATATACACACACATGATGTTAGTCAAAAGAAACTTATTCTTTCATTAAATTTTTCTAGGAAACAGACCAAAACGTAGACCAAGTTAAGTGCATTTTATAAATACTTTTAATTAAATTTATATATTATTTGAAACTCCATTTTCCTATAATATATTGAAGCACAAACAACCTTACAAAATAATTTCAAAATAATAGATTCATGAAAATTATCTTAGCCTCTATCACAGAAATATAATAACGAATGTTTATGCACACACATAAATGATGTTACAGGATCATCAACATTTGTGAAGAGGTTCTATAGATTAAGATACTAATACAAAATTTATTAAGAGAATGGCATATTATTGCAAACTAACCACCACTTGCCTATAAAGAAGAACTTAACATTCATACAATATTTATATAACATTTATATCATAATAAATTACACTATATATCAATTTTTATCTTGTTAGAGATATAGTACATACAATTTGAACATTATTAAAAATATTTTAAATTTATTAATAGAATTTATTAATTTACAATGACTTTTATGCTTGTTTATTATAAAAACTTTCCAAGATGACTGTTTATAAAATGACCCATTTAATGTAAATTTATATAACAATTTTCTTTTATGCATATAAGGTAAAGAAAAAATTTAGAAAATATGTATAGTCATAGAATTTTTTTTATTTTTATAAAATCTATTATATTTTTTTATTTTGTTGTACAAGATATATGTTTCAAGTAATGAGGAGGGATTGAAGATTTAGGTGAGAAAACAAACAAGTATCCCTAACAATCATTGAAATAATGAAGAGGCTGAAATAGAGTTGGATATTTTGCTAAAAGAGGTGACAATAGAGTCTTAAAATGGATCCTAAAAAATAATAAAAGACTTAAAAATAGACTACATGTGATGTGAATGAATAAAATTTGGAAGTATGCTGGAGTGATATGAGAAGAAAATCTATAGATCAAAGAATCTGAATTAAACTTGGAGAGACCTTCATTCTGCAGTAGTAGACTGATCACGATTGAAATGATAATGTCAGGATGACTATAGAGGTGTTATCAAATAGTTATATTGAGAATCTAAATAATTGCAGACAAAAAGCAGTATATAGAGTCATAACTTTCTTGAGCAAAAATTTCAGTCTTTAGATATTGATCATAACTATATAGCATCCAGAATTCTTAATGTAGTAAGAACTCTTCATTTCAAAGATTAATCGATAATTAAATGATTTTTTTTTTATGCATAAGTCCCAATTCAATATGAATTGAGTGAAATGAAAGTGTGTCTAGTTAATAACTGAAGATTTACAATACTGCCATGCAAGTGGAATATCCAAACATTTATGTTCTCTGTAAATACCAGTATGAAGTCACTAAAATGTGACAAACTTTTTTTGTCTTATCATAAAAAACTGATATTGCATTACAACAGAATTTAAAAGAATTTAGTATATATATCTACACATGCTTTTTAACTAAACACAGGCTAAATAAATAAAAAAATATCAAATGGTTAGTCATTTAAAAGGTCATGTGATTTGAGACATTCAGCTTTCAAATTTATCACTTTATCATTGCACTAAGCTGTACAGAAAACTATAAATAATAAAACTGGTTTATTGCTTAGGAGTGATTAGAACATCAGAAATGATGGATTAACCCGTCATTCTCTCAAAATGCTGAATCGCAAATTGAGTGAGTCTAGATGATAATCAAAGGTGTATACTCAATATTAATCTATTTATATGGCATCGATTTACCATTATTTTACATAGTCATCTGCTTGGCCTATAAATTAATAACTGATGCATTAAAATTGGACATCCATTAGAATTAACCTCGCAATAATAATATACCTACTTGGTTTTAAAAAGAAAGCACAAGTTGATAAACAAATTTGAAAATTTAATAACCTTAATGCACCTTGATAATATAAAAAATTATAAAGTTTACGATAAAATGCTAGAGAAATGGCAAGCAATGGCAAACTACCATTAATGAAATGCTAGAGAAATGGCAAGCAATGGCAAACTACCATTAATGAAAATCAATTGTTGTAGCTGATTTAAATATTCAAAGTACACACTTCTATAATTATATGAATTGTAATAAGATAACTTCCACCAAAGATAGCTTAAATATATATCTAAATATCATAAAACTTAGATGCACTTATTCACAGAAAGTTAAACCACTAAACATCACATGATCACTATTTCTTATGCTAGCACAATACTGTTATTAAAACAGGCAAAACTCTCCATACAGTAATGCCACTCAGTGCCAACCAGAATAATCAATGGATGCCAAAAGGCTTGTGCATAAAATCCCTATCTAGTGCCTACTCATCCATTATCCCCACACTAGTTTCTGGCTTGTGGCCTTCGTCAGTGAACTGGGTTTAGACCCATATGATTATATAAGCTATTGAGCTTAGATTGAAAATATTATTGTGTTTTTAAATTTTATTCTCATAGTTTTGTAGTTAAGTTGAGATAAAAGGTGGCTGCTGGAGGGTTGCATTAGATCCTAAGATCTAAGTGCAGTGCTCTCAGATCCAAAGCTCCTCACTGACAAAGGCCACAAGCCAGAAACTAGTCTGGGGATATTGGATGAGTAGGCACTAAATAGGGATTTTATGCACAAGCCTTCCATCCATTGATTACTCTGGTTGGCACTGAGTGGCATTACGGTATGGAGAGTTTTGCCTGGTTTAATCACAAAAAGTTATGAAGTCAAAAATTATGGGAAATTGTCAAATATTTTATAGAATCTCAATGATGGAATCAAAATTTAGTGCAGACATACTGAAAAATCTCACAAGGTCCTGTTCCAATTATTTCAAGAGAATAGTTTTGAATGATAATTATAAAAGGGGCTTTAATAGAAGCTAATCCTATGCAAGACTTCATTTCAATTCTTAAAGGTTTACATATCCCCTCCTCTCCCAATAAAGATATATTGATGGTAAAAATATTATACTCTAGATATATCAATTATTGGATAGTGAGAATTTTAGTGTTTTCTTTTTGTTTGTTCCTGTTTTATTTTTATATTACAGACCAATCTTGAATCGATAAGTAATATGATTAAGGGTCAGTTACTTGAACTAAAATTAGTCATGGGAATATAAATCCCATTATAAAATGTATTCATTGAGTTATTTGTTTTTTTTTTATCTTAATTTGTAAATATAATATTTATCTGATATCTAAATGATGACATTAATATTATAAAATAACATTAACCATTTTGATTTAACACTGTTAATATATACATAATCTCAGCTCTGTATTACTTCTTCAGTTGTTTATTCTATTTAGGAGATTGGTTGCCACAGTTAATACCAGTGATCTCAAGCTTTTGTACTATATACTATCTCTTCTGTTTCCTTTCTTGTGGTCCTTTTCTACTAATTTTATTTGAAGAGTAAATTGGAAGATTAAGTATTTCTATTCCTAATGACAAATCTAAAATGCACTAATTTTCAATTTAAAATAGTTATGTTTATTAGATGTGATATGTTGGACTATTCATAACATCTTAGATATTCTGCTTGACCATTTTTCTACTTCAGTCTTTCACACATTTTAAATTTTTGAAATATATTGGTGAAAGATCTCTTCTTTAAATATTTCCCAGTATATTTGAATGCCTAATTAATATATCTTCTAGATATCTTTTGTTTATGCCTCCAACAAGTGATATATTCTTAATTTCAGCAAATCAAATCTTTTGGTTAAATATAAAATGTATTTTCTTAAAATTCATTCTAAAAAATAGTTTTTAAAATTATCCTCCCAACATTGATTGCAAATATATTAACAACCAATTTTATTTTTGAAATTGTTTATAAAGCTTTCTATTTTCTTTTTGATATGTAGACTAGTTAAGGATTTCATACAATATACTATATCAAGAATTCACTCTACTAATATACATATGTAAATTAAATATAATTATTTCACTATAATATCTATATTCTTTTTTGAGTCATTTTTTTAAATTAAATTTGAAACAAAAATATATTTATGCATTCACAAGGATACATAATGACTTGTATTTTTTCCATATACTGTGTATATATATATATATATATATATATATATATATATATTGTAATATAAAAAAATATGTAAAAAAACTCATCACAATAAAGATGAAATAAAAAAAATATGAAGAAAATAAATATTATTTAATTCTCATTTATTTAAACAAATACTTTACTTATGTTTGAGAAATTTATATCTGGATTACAAATGACAATTTCTAGTCTAAGAAATGATTAGTAATAATCATTAAATCATTCATCTGGTGTCAAAATTGTGAGTGCAGAAAGTTTGATACTAAGTTGTAATAATCAAATAACTTTCTATCTAAAAAATCAAAGAAATCTGCCTTTCTTTTTACTTTTTCAATGCTTATTTTATTAAATTAAACTTAATCCATCAGATAGTTTCGATTGCCCAGTAATCTTCCGCAGAGCTACAAAACATATAAAAATATAAATACTTAATCATATAAACATTCAACATTAGAAGTAGATATAATGTATGTTTAAATGATTAAGTATTTAAATATGTATTCATATATGTTTTGTAGTTCTGAGGAAGATTACTGGGCAATCGAAATTGTCGGATGGATTAAGTTTAATTTAATAAAGTAAGCATTGAAAAAGTAAAAAGAAAGGTGGATTTCTTTAATTTTTTTATAATTTTATCAATGCATAAAGGAAAATACATTGATAATAATTTTCTATCTATCGATGAGAATTAAATTTGAATATTTTTTTTCATCAATAAAAAAACTATGCTCAAAATTTAATTTTAAATGAATAATATTTATTAATGCAATAATTAGCATAGGAGCAGACTGTGATTCATGTTAAAAATATTGCACATAAAATGATGGCTTAATCACAATATCAAAAATTCAGCTATAATTATATTTTTTAATTTTGTTTTATTTCATTACAAATGTTTTAATTTGATATATTTAATAAACATTGAATCAGATTTTAATACTATATCTCCCCCTCTCCTTCAGTATATAAATAAATTGCTTATGATCGCTCTACTAAAAAAAAGCGGATCTATGTTTATAAAATTTGAGAAGTCCTGGAATATAAAATGAAATGACTTAAACATCAGGATTTTAAAACAAAATTTGCTATTTGGAATTACATTATAATATAGCCCATAAGTTTTACACATAACTCTTTTATGAATACTGAAAATATGATAATTTTCATATACATTTTATTCAGCCTTTTAATTATGCATTATAATTTTAACATTAAATATGTTTTTATCTCATCACTTGATCACCATTTCTTATGCTTGCTCATAACTGTTATTAAAACAGGCAAAAGTCTCTATACAGTAGTGCCACACATTAGATCCTAAGATCTAGAAGCAGTGCTATCAAATCCAAGGCTCCTCACTGACAAAGATCACAAGCCAGAAACTAATCTGGGGATATTGGATGAGTAGGCACTAGATAGGGATTTTATACACAAGCTTTCTGGCATCCATTGATTAGTATGGCTTGCACTGAGTAGCACTACTGTATGGAAAGTTTTGCCCATTTTTATCTCATTAAAACAATAAAAATGATGATACAGTAGCAACTTTTTTCATACAATATTGCTGCAGATTGTGTAAGCATAAAAATGGTAATCATGTGAAGAATGATAAAAAATTATATATTTTTTAAAACATTCACAATAAAAGATAAGAACAAATTTTAATTATTTTTATTTTTAATATTTAGTGCAATTCAGAATATCAAAAATCCATCTCTTTTTTATAACTTTACTCATTTCTCTGATATTATTGAATGTTTTTTTACCAATCTTAATTCAGATTTTATATTTATATTAATTCTCATAATAATATCACTTTTTTAAAAAAAAAAGTATATTCTAATCCATCATAGATGATCTCTTTCAGCATTTTCAATGAAAATTATACATACTCAAAAAGTATTATATAATCAAATGTAACTAAATATTAAAATTAAATATTTTTTTGAAATATATCCATAATTATTATAATAGTTTTGGGATAGTCTTTCATCTTGGAGATCAAATATTGAAATTAGAAAGTCTATAAATAATAGCCTGTTTGATAAGAAGCTTACCAACACATTAGAATTCAATAATAATATAAAGGCAAAATCACAAATCCAAAATAAATAGTTTGTTAAAATCTAACATGCTGGTCCTTGGTTTTATTCAAACCATGACATATTTTATTTTATCCATTGTAATGTAGCCAATTATCAAAGCAATTATTGATTTAATTCTTACATTTAACACATAAATGATGTTAAATTTGAAATAGAAATATTTTTAGTTTAGTCATTGCAGTGTACACATAGAACTATTTTATATAATATAGTAATGAAATTGTCTTGAATTTCTTTATTTTTTCCTTTTGTACTTTTATCCAGTGGAAACATATATTATTAATGATTCAAGTTTGCAGACTAAATTGTAAATTACACATTTCCATGAATAATATATTTAAAATAGATTAAACAAGAATTAAACAAAAATGTTTTCCTTGTTGTTTGCATTTGAAGTTAATATTTTAGCACATGTTTACTAACTAATTAATCTCTAGTAAAAAATGATAAAAATTAACGTTTTTCTTTAAAGTTCAGATATTATCAGATTTATATGTAATAAATCAAAGCCCAAGTATCAATTTTCTATTCTCTTACACCTGATAAACAATTAGATAAAAATATTCAAGAATTAAATTAAAATGATGTATTCTATTATTATTATTTGATAATAAAAATAGTATTTTCACAGCAAGTACCCACACATCATTTCAATATATATGCTTTAATCTTCAATAAAACATAAAATAATTAAAATATTTATGTATATGGAAAATGCACAGATATATTTACATTGAAAATTAAATGACATAATAACTTTAAAATAATATAGATATTATAGCAATAATAATTCATTTTTTCTGTACAAATATGTAAAGGATGAAACCAATCAAAACATTAGAAAGATGAACTAAACAACACTGGAATGAGATATAAAAAGAATATTAATTTGCTAATAAAATCATTAACATCAAAAAAGTCAAATTTATTAACACAATTTTGATTTACAAAGCTTAAAAACAATACATCCACATAGACAACATAAAAATATACAACATACAAATACATATGCAAACATAAACATAAAACAACATTTCAAATTTTATACATATAATCATTCACTTGAATTTCATTATAAAATATAAAATAATTAAAAAATATTAATAATTTTAGGTAGCAAAGGATATTAGTAAAGAATAAGACAGATGTTTTGTTAAATTGGAAAGAAAAGTGCAGAAAATGAGTTGATGTAAATCTAATCTCAATTTAGAGATAAAACTTTTTGAAAACTATCTGGAATATAAAATATGTAACAGTACCGAAATAAATTTAATTTATGAAAATAACATTTTTATGTGTTTTAAAAAGCAAAACAATACAGAATAGAATATGGTCGTTATTAAGGATTAGCCATAAAATAAAATATGGGGAAATTATAAATAATATTAATTGGTTCAAATAATTCATTAACATTTCACAAACTTCATTTTAATTAATAAAAAAATATAATTACTCAATTATACCAAGACTGCAAATAATAATTTCCGAAGACCCACTACTAAGAGCAGTTTATGACTTGCTTCATTTCATATACTAATTACATGTAATAATTTATTTATTAATTGTATTTGTTATTTATAATGTAAGTTAATTAAATAAGCACAAATGGATGGATTTCAAATCATATCCTGTCTTTTGATTTTCCAATTTTTTTCCATTACATAAATATATCTAATCCCTATCTTACATGCTTATCAAACATATATAACATGGGAATATCTTTTTCTTAAAAAACCCCATAAACATCCATTTGTTTAAATATTACTTTAACTCTAGACATATTAATGAATTACTTAGAAAGTCATATGACACTCAAAGAAAGAAAGTGATTGCAAGATGAATATATTAGATCTTGAGTTTGTTTCTCAAGCATTAGACCTAATCAAATATATTGTTATAACACAGAAATATAAAATAAAAAATATATTTAAATAATGTTTGATTTTCTTTTTCATTCACATAATATAGTAATCAATGTTTAAAATAATATCTGTAATGAGAAAATCACAAGAAAATTTTCTACTGACTAGACTAAAAAATTTAATGCCATTTTTCGTATAATATATTCTATGATCAATTTTTTTTTTTATAACTTTGCTATTGAAATTATTACAAAAACTGCAAAAAAAAAAAAAAAAACCCACAACAACCACTTTTTTTTTTTTTTTTGCATTATGATTTTCTGGATTCTGATTTTAATAGCTAATTGCAGAAACTACTTGCTATCACAAATAATTTGCAAAATACCAAAAATTTCAAAATTGTTTATTTACTAATAATATAGGTAGAGCCAAAGTGGTAAGGTAGGTGCAAGATTGAGCATTCTTTAAGTTTGGGATCCAATCAATTATTGTCTGTTAAGTAATGGAGAGAGAAAGGGACCAAATATTGGCATGTTTAGAGCAGGTAAAAAGCTTATTATAATTCGTAATATAGAATGAACGATTTTTATATATATATAAAAAAAAAATCTGGAAAAAAAGTACTGCCACTGAATGTAATTTAAATTTCCCTTTTAACTGTAATTAATATAAATGCAACATTCTATTTATCTGGAATTAATAAATCTTTTTGTGAACAAATATTTTTTTTCTTAATCTTAAAAGATGTATAATATATGATTCAGGATTTTTAATTTGATAATAATTATGCTGGTTTATTCAGATTGCCAATTATTTAGGGAAACTGTCAGAAAATGATGAGTTCCCTAGAAAGTAAAAAAAAAAAAAAAGTTATAACAAAATAATAGTTCACTTTTTTAAAATCATACAATGGAGACTGATATCAAATACAGTCTAGAAACAATTAATCAGATAAATGAAACTTGTATTAAGTAAAATTAGAGCGATGATATATAAACAATTTTCATTAGAAAACTAATAAATACATACTATTCATGTGAATGAAAGATTAAATACTAACTTATAAATTACTATCATTAAACGTATAGGTGTATTATTTATAATTAATAAGTCAATTCAACATTTCACTGCAAATAGTGAAAAAAATTATATTCTGCTTCATATATTTCAGTCACTCTAATAGCTGCACAATTCTTTTAATGTCACATGTCATCACTTTTTATTGAATATGACGCAAATTTAGCTCACAAGTATGTTTTTCAGCAGGCATTTGTTCCAATAATTTTTAATAAATAAATTTTTTTAAAAAAACTATTATTACATTCATATAACTTGAGATATAGATTTTAAGTTTAATAAAGTTCAAATTATATTTATAATAGTCTCTATATATACAAGTGCATAATAATCTCATCTTTTTAATCATCATCTTTTTTTATTTTATTCTTATACCCAATCTTATTTATAACGGACATATTTTCATATTTCAAACACATGGCTACAGATATTGGGGGAGAGCAATGCCACTATCATCTAAGATGCATCTTAATTAATCAAGTTTCTTCAGAGTTATGCCAGCGTCTTTAAATGTCACCATTAACTTTGTATTGAGTGAAAAATTATGAGAAAAAATAAGTAAATAATCAAATGATTCATTGCTCTGGAGTTCATAAGAAGTTTGAGCACCAGAAGTTACAGAACTGGGCTATGATCTGTTGAACTTGCACTCTAAAGGCTACACTCTACCACTGCATTAAACCCTGCAATGCTGAGATAATCATTCACTTACATGGAAGATATTATAAATATATTTAAACTTTATATTACACTTAAGTCTATATCTAAGATTAAATAAAATGTGATTATTTTTAATTTAATATAGAACTATTAATAATTATTAACATATTTATTGAAAGGTGATTTTTATGAAATATTTTTTTAATGTATATAATAATTTTATGAAGGGTACTAGCGAATAGAAATTGGCTATATTTTAAAAACTGAAAACACAATTCAATATAAAGATATCCAGAATTAATTTAAAGTTCTCATTTTACAATCCACTAATTGGTTAGCATTATTATTTTACATTTTCAAAGCAACATACAATATACAGATATTGCAAAAATGCTTATGGTTAAATATTCAATAACCAAACATGCCCAATATATATATATATTGGATAAGTTTGAATATTAAGTATGTGCATTCATGTCACAATCATGTATATGACATAAGAACATGTCAATACATTTATAAGTTCACGTATTTATAGCTCTATTGTTAGCTTGACCAAGAAAATAAATAAATTGCTTGATATTAAGTGCATATGTGAAGTAATACAATATTATTGTTAAAACACAGTATAATCATTCATTATGTTTCCACCTGCATTAATAATTTGATCAAGATATTGATAATTGTTATAAATTTTTATTTTCCTCCATTTTGAAAAATCTACTTTATTAATTAGCATTTATCTTTTTTGTTTGCTACAGTTCTATCCATATACATGCCAAATCCAGATGATTTAAAGTAATCTCAATTTATTTCCTTTGATTCCTATTTTAATCCACAAAATTTCCTAAAACTGCTATAAGATAAAATTACACATTACCTAAATAAATATCATTATCAATACTCTTATGTTACAATATTCTGAAAATTTTAATTATGTGAGAATTGCATAAACATTTAATAAGAATTGTAAATCAGCAATTAAAAAAAAAAAGACAATTAAGAGCAGCTTATTTTATTTTTAACTCTATCAATCCAACAGTTTCAATTAACCAAAGTCTTCTTCAGAGCTAAAATATATATAAGTATACATTAATATATAAAAAAAATAGTGTATCTAATCAATTAAACAATACAAACAGTATATCCAATTGCAAATTGAATCCCTTTTATATCCTATTATGCATATATATTAAATATATACCCTCAAATTCTATATTATATTTGTATCATAATAAAGTTAATGACAGTAAGTCCTTATATTTTATATAATTAATTTTTTTATTTTTCTCATATTAGTTAATATCATAATTATAAAAATATAACTAACTTAAAAAATTTATAATCATATCATTTATTAACATTTTTTTATTATTATGATAACATTAATTAATATGAACCATAAAAAAGTATAAAAATGGCAAAGACTTACTGCCTTAAATGTGGTATAGTTTAAGGATATATATGCATAATAGAATATAAGCAATTTATAATTGTTACAATGTTTGTATTGTTTATATTGATTAGATAACTATTTTATATATATATATTCATATATACTTATATATTTTAACTTTGAAAAAGAGTGCTGGTCAGTCAAAATTGTTAGATTGATAGAGTTAAAAAATAAAATAAGCATTATTAATAATAAAGAAAAGTGAATTTATTCAATTGTTTTACAATTTTATCACTGCATGAAGAAAATGTAAGGTGAGATGAAGAATATAACACTTTATTAAAATCAGATTCATCACTAAGTATTTGAAAGAATTTTATATGGAGTATAGTAATTGCAACTAAATAAAGTACCACACATATAATAGTATGAACTTTATATTCAATACAAAATAGTGATTCATAATCTTTTCTTTTTATGATTTCCCTTTATGTTTAAATGTGGACTAGTCCAAAGTTCTAGTAAATATTTTATGAATAATTTCTCTATTTCTTCACTTGGTTTTTTTTTAATAAATTTACGATGAATTCATCATTTTTTAAATACTTTTTATTACATACTGTTACTGTGATTATTCATTGAATTTTTACATATATAATATGATACTCATTCTAATTTGTCATAATTTGTGTTGCCTTCTTATTTGCTGAAATAACTTTCTAATGCCAAAATGTTATTTGATAATTGTACTATTATATGAAAGTAAGATTTGAATCTCTTATTGGTGTAATATAAGAGTCTTAGAAATATTTTATTTAAGGATGCTCTATAAAATTATAAAAATACAATGGGAAGATCATAAAACCAAATAAATACATTCTACTGCAATATGATGTTGCATACATTGTACATGATTACAAATTTCCTAATATATTTTATAATGAATTTGAGCATGGTTTCATAAAAATAAACCCTATTTACATTATAAAGATTATTTGAAAAACACTTTAAAGAAATCCATTTTGATTACTTTTATTGGGAAGATATAGCTGACAACAGAATACAATGGAGAACTACAATTATATAAGATATTTAATCTTCAATAAGAAAAGTTTACTACAGAAGAAATTAAAAGATATCACAAAATATAAACAAAATAATAAATCAGCATGTTTACATATGAACATATTTGTGCTTCGGATAGATTTATATAATCATTGAAAAACTCATTTCTATTGTAGCATTATTATTTTGCCTTGCTCTATTTTCTTCCTTTTGGAATTGAAATGATCATATTTCTTTTGAGAGAATGCAGGTGTTAATGATTTAATCTTTCTATAACTTTTAGTAATTATATATTTTTAATAATTTTATAAATCTTTCTTAAGGTTTTACAGAATTCCAGCCATTGAAATCTTCTAAAGGAGTAATTTTCAAATAATTGCATATTCTGTTTTTGCTGAACACATTGTCAGGAGAGACAGAGGCAAGAAGGAAAAATAAATAAGTTTAAAATAAAAGTAGAGTAGCAGTAATAAACTTCCTAAATACATTAATGGAAATATAATCCATATGATTTCAGTTTAAGAATAGACCTGAAGGCATGCATTCAATGGCTGGTTTCAGGAGTTAAGATAGTGAACCTAAGAGCAGTAGGCTGGTAGATACTCTTTGTTAAATAAAATACTTCTTGCAAAAAAACATTCTTAAATAAAAATTTCTTGAAGAAAATTATGATGAAAATATATTCCACAAGTAATGTCATAATGCATAAAAAAACCTGCTTCTGTTTTTGAGTGATTAAATAATGCAATAAATCTATCTATGAACATCATGCAAAAAATAAATACCTTTTCAGATTTTATAATCTATTTACTGACTTTCCCTCCATATTACTAGTCATCTTTAACTTCTTTTTTTAAAATGATTTTTATTTTATTTTATTAAAGCAGTAAATAAAAACAACAAAATTAATTATTACAAGATATATATACATATACATCATTAAAATCAGTCAACACTTAACTTAAGACAATCCCAATATCAATAACAATCAACAATCTCAAACTGTTATCAAGACATTATTACACTTATTTACAATTTAATAAATAAACTTCAGGTAGCTACTTTGTATCATATGCAGAGCCATAGTGATAGAGTAGGCAAACAGGCCAAGTACTATTGTCGAATGATTGTAGGAAGAAGCATAATCCTGCCTTATTATCTCGATGTAAATTTATTTAATATATTGAATTTATTTTTATTAGTGGCATTAAGATTAACCCATTTGTTTTATTAATGAGGTACTCAGCTTCCTCAGATTTTGGCAATGGAGGAGGAGGAGAGTATAAAATGTTTAGCTTTCCTGGGATACAAAAAAAAAAGCTCATTGTGACTCTGAGCTTAAGTATTACAGTAATTAGACTTCATTATGTTTAGGACTGCTAACTATTTCTAAGAGTAATAATGGACACGTTTCTTTACTTTATTATGTTGAATAAAAGAATTCTGTGACTGAGCTAAAAACATGTTTCACCATATCAATTCATTATTTTCAGAATTTTAATAAATACTGAGTTAATTTTTCATTTACTAATTAAAATAATCATAACTAGAACAAAAGTGAACTAGTTTAAATATTATTATAGATGTTAATTCATTAAATCCTACTATTCAGCCTAAAATCATAATTTGTCTTTAGTTTGCATGTATATATTATACAAGTAACAATTGATTCCTATTTAAGTATTATCCATATTCTACAGTGATTCAAAGTGGTTTTTTTAATTATTTTATTGTCATTTTACAATTCTAAACTTTATCACTTCAACAGAATGAATGTTAAACAACAGAGACTGCAATAAATTGTTTACAAGATATAAATTATATATTTCTTTTGAATGTGATTTATGATGAAGTGAATGTTAATTGGGCTAGCAGATAGAAGTGTTAATCAAATTAGTTAGAAATATTATAAAAAGAAAATAAGCAAAAAGTAAAAATAATAGCAAATAATAAAATAAAAAAATTTAAAAAATGCAGAGGTTAAAATAAAAGCAGTTAACTAAAAAAAAAAAATTATTAAAAAAAGTAAAAAAAAGTTCAGTTATTGAAATTTTATGAAATATTACTAAATATGAAACTGATTTTCAGATGACATTACCTTGATTAAGTTCTTTCCTTACACGGTACCCTCGGAAGCTGGCCTGGATTTTCGTTGCTGCCTTATCAAATTCTTCAGCTTGACGTTGTGTTTCTTGACTAACATTATCCTGAAATGCAAGAAACAGACTTTATATGCCAATTACATGTAATAGTCATAATCTCCTAAACTGAAATATCTTACAATAATAAACATAAATTTATTAACAGTGATTTTAAAAAAGTAGTATTCATTTCATGCATTTTACTTTCTGTTCTAATTTTTCTCAAGTTATTGCAATTTAAATTTTAAAAAATCATCAAATGATTCTGGAATCGTGTAAAAATTCAGTCCTATAATTTTTAGCTCCAGAGTTGGCTCACTCTACCATACTATGCTATTCATATATAAATAGAGAGTAATATTTCCAAAACACAACTTTATTACAAAAGACTAAAAGTCCAGAATAAGATAAAGTCACAGACTAATAAAAGTCTGCATTTTTAAAGACATTTTCTAAAGTAAAACTCATGAAGCTGCTAACTTATAGTCAATCACATCAAATCTTCTAATATGTAGAAGAGCAATGTAACAAATTTTAGAGAAAAAAACAAACAAACTCAACAACTATAATTTAAATTCACAAAGGATTATATAAGAATATACATTTCTGGACTAAAATGAGATGAGAAAAAATGTTCTTTTTATATACAAAGAAATGGGGGGGGGGGTAATGTTGGAATTATATCAAAAACCTTAATTTTAGAACACTAATAAACTAATTTGATTTAATTTCTCTTAATTTGCAAAATGCTGATAATTATTAGCCCATAATCCTAATATGTTGCAAAATCTGACACCACTGCTTGTAAGCACATCTTGATCAAAAATCCCAAATGATTCAAATGTTTATCATTATAAAAAAGATCATCATCTTCTTATAACTTGTTTTAGATAGCTAAAACAATTTTTTAATTACCTACTGCAAAATAATGGCTTCTCCAATAACTCCTCATAGAGAAGGGGTTACTTTTCAGGCCTGACAAATATTGGGCATAGAGAGATTGAACATTTTTCTATCTTTGTTTTATCCTCATGCTAAAATAGCTGGATACTGATTTGTCTATAAACTGGCTACCTGAAGAAAAACAAAAAAGGCTTATCTGGCCCAAAGATCATAGGATATACACTACTAAGACCTTGTAGTAATATTTGTTAAATAGTTTTACATTCATTAACAATTATTACAGTGATTAAGACCTTCTCCTCAATTGCACAATACAATTAAATTACTTCAAATAAACATTGAGAATATATAATAATCAATCTAAATAAGATTGAAACAATTTTTATATTGGATATTTGATCATTATATGTATTGAGAATATATTACCAAAATCAAAAATGGAGATCTACTATTGAGTTGATGTAATTATACTTTAGAAGATCTAATATTTCTTAATAATATGCACTTTCTTAAAATTAATGTCTTTACATTATAACAAAGTGCATACTAAATGTGGTACGGCTAACTATATTTCAAACAGTCTCCAAGGTAAAGAATCTCTGTTGAAGATAATTAAAGTGATATAGCAATACCCATTTAGAGAGGGAATCTTTATGAATGTAATGTTTACAAACTTTCAAGTAAAATAACCCACTTCAGATGGTCTATAGCAATCTTTGGGAATATGTATCTAAGTGTAAACCAATTTGACTTGAAACAATATGCGCATATTTTGCAATGCCAAGCAAAAAAAGAACATTCCATTCATGCAGATGGGGAGACGACCATAATTTAAATTTAGCTTAAAATAGGAATGATTCATTATTGCCTATTTATTATTCTATTAATACTTGGTCACTCCCATCAATCTTAAAACTTCCATTCCCTAAGTTGAAAGTCATTTATGTCCTAGATGGAATTAAAGAAAAATGGAGAAATCAATATATAGGATATCTTGAAAAAATTTTTAATAGTATTCCATCCATAAACTTTTTTTTCTTGGTAGAATGAACAAAATTAATAACAGCAATTATCAATGATTCTTAAGAATATAAATAATTTACTTAGAATAAAACCAATAATACTTTTTGTAATCAATAACTGTCTAACAAAGATCCATTAATCACTAAGAAACTTACAAAAATAAAAACAAATTTTCTCTCACCTTATATAAAATGACAATTAATGTGACAATAAAAAAAAATACATGTAATTTTGAAAAATTAATATCTTACAATTTAATAAATTGGTCACTAGAACTTCATCATTGTTATATTTTGACATGTATTTTATCTTAATTATATATATTTGTGTTTATATAGGCAAGATATCCATAAATCTCTCTCTATAAACTTAGGCATAGAGTAACTAAGTCCAAATACAATACTCCAATAATTTACAAATGAAATTCCCAAAGAATCATTTTTTATCAAACTTGCAAACAATGCCTATTTTCTTGTATCAATGCCCATCTATTGGTCTGACAAAAGATGACCACTTTTATCTGACTTCCATACTATTACTTGAGCAACAAATCAAACATCGATACTTAAAAAAAGCTATGACTATATTAATGACATTTTTTAGAATATTAATTATCTTATAGTTCAAATAATTGTCAAAATGAAAATTCTCATAACTTTAATAAATTTATAAATAAATTATGGCTTTTAAATATATAACATTAAAAATATAAACTTATTTATTGAGCAATTATCTAAATATATTATTACAGTAAAATAGCTATAATTTGTTTGATGATAATAGACTAGCACCAATCCCAGAAAGTGGATGTTGTTTGTAAATTTGTCAAAAAATGATTCTTTGGGAATCTGCCTTATGAATTATTGGAGTACTGTATTTGGACTTAGTTACTCCATGCATAAATAAGTTTATATTCTCAATGATACATATATAATAACCGTAATTTTTTTAAGGGCTTATTAAAATTACAATTTTTACCTTGATTGTTAAATGAAACTACAAATTTGCATAATTAATATTACAATAACTGTTAATATAAAAGTTGTGGCTGTTTTGAATATCAATGTTTGATTTATTTATCATATAGCAATGTAGAGGTCAAATAAAAGGAATTGTCTTTTGACTGATCAATAAAATGGCATTGATATCAGTAAGTTTGAAAATGATTATTGGGAATTTGACTTGTAAATTATCATAATGTACTCCATGAATAAGTTCATACTCTCATTGTCATATATTTAATAACTGAAATTTATTTACAAGCTTATTAAAATTATTAGAATATATATATATTGTACACACTTCTGTTACATGGTATCCCATAACATAGTGTGTGTGCATATATATACATAAAGTTGAAAAGTAGAAATAAACACAAAATTTTGTAGATATTTTCTACATCTCCCTGGACTAATCCTAGTAAAAGGTTAAATAATTTTGGATTTAAAATAAAATTTTATTATAAATTAAACATTTAAAATGGTCTAAATAAATATTAATATTGTATTCTAATTTTGAAATTAAAATCAAGCATGTTTTATGATAAAATAGAACTGACAATTGTAAACATTTCTATTATCTATCTTTGAAATCTTTTAATTAAAGCTTGTGTATATTTCTCTATCTATGTAGAAATTTTGTACATCAGACTTTTGATAAAATTTCAAAATTGCTTTCAAAAGAATTAAAGAGATAAGAAAAAGTGTTTAATTAAAAAGTTTTAATTAGTATTTTTGTCACTTCATTTGATTATGTAAAAGAGTTGGTAAAAAGAATAGCTGAGTTTGGCTAGTAATGTTTGTGATAGTAGTTTTTTTTTTAAGTTTTGGCCCAATAATATTTTGAGAAGCAGTTAGCAGACTTGAATTGTTTCCAGAGCTATACAGATAGCTACCATGAATCAGATTTAGCTGAATTTGAGACAGTAGATCCAGAAGCCATCTACTGGTTCATTATGTTGGAGTTTGGATGTACTTTAAAGAAAGACCCAACTTCTTTGTATCTATAGCTGACATACTATTAGCCAGTTGGCCTGAAGTCTAAGTGGAACCAAGTAAATACCAACAATTAACAGAATTATACTTTTCCTGATGATGAGAATACCTGGACTATACTATTTTTGATGAGATAATCCTGGATTGGCCCCCAACAAGAGAAAACATCAGTTGATGAATTAGTTATATATATGCTGTGTCTATACATAAAAAACCACAGCGATGTTTAAAAATGACATTTTAACAATGATAGACATATATAGAACAATACTATTTTAAGTCATTTAAAATATATATATTTTTAAATTTAAAAATGTTATAATTAAGAGCAACCAGCAATAGTGATATCTATATACAAAGGACAATATCATTTTAAATTTTATTAAAAAGACATTGTAAAAAAATAAAACAAATAATTTTGCTTCAATTAAAAGAAACTTGCAAGAATATTATTTAAAAGTCATTTATAAATTTTAATCAACAGTGACCTGTTAGGGGAGAGTGTTATAAGGTAGTACTTTTTTTAAAGAAAAAAAATCAATAAAGAGAAAACATTATTAAAATAATGAATGAATTTTTATATACTTCCAACAAGAAATTAATTAGGAAAAGAATATTTTAATAACTTTATTATGTCAAATCAAAAATATCATATGATGTAAATGGCAGTGTATGCATAAATTATTAAATACCCACACATATATATTAAGTCTTGTCCTATAAAAAGAAAAACGAATTTTTGCTATTATAAAAATTAATTTTATTTATAGAGTTATGACAATATTAAATGATAAATTATAGCACACAGGTGATATATATATATGCATTTGATATAAACCTAGTATAAGGTATTTATATCATTTAAAAGTCATAACTTAAGATTTATATGTTATGGCAAGTCAAACATGCTTATCATGTCTGTGAGCATATATATATCAATGAGGGTCAAGTAAACATGTAAATTTTAATCATTTTTAAATTTTTTTATTAAATGCCAATTGAAATGTATTCATTGTATATTATAAAACATGTGTCTGTGCACATATGTATTTATATATGTTGCATGTAAACCCATTAAGAAGTATTGTAAATCAATGTAATAACCTAAATTTTGTATTAATCATGTAAACCACAATGTAAGTTTTTTTAATTGTATATTATTCAAAATCAAAAGCCCTCTGTGTATAGCCTTATTCTATAGACCATAACTTCATTTTTTATTGTTATTAATAAACATGTATTCAATTGTTAAAATTATTCCTGTAAACTTAATTCTAAATAGTTTTCAATTATATTTGCATATTCTCTTGATCACAGTAACAGTCACAGAGCTTATGTTCTCTGATCTAGATTTAAACATAATGGTCTTATATATTAAAGGGGATTTATTTTAATGCAGGGACATTCCAGGATGACATTCTCCAGCTTTGGCATGAGGATTATATTCTTCAAAGCTCATGCACTAGACTCTATTAGGCATTAAGTTTATAGGTGGTCAGTACATTAAAGGCACTAAGTGGCCAGAAAATTGCTGAAGATCAGAATATTTTAATATCCCAGCATTATTGTTTTTATTATTATATATTCACATGAATTAGTACTTAAGTTGATACATTCAAATTAATGCTAAAATAATTGCCTAAGCTGGCAAATGCTAAATAGTTGGCCTGGTCTACAGCAGACCCATTTCAAATCCAACTTCAAGATGGACTGTTGATTTATTTTATTGTTGATCAGTCATAATGATGAATGGTTATTTCTTTTGAATATTACTTGTACTTTCTTTTACTTATTGATAATGCTGGTGATGCATAGTTACTCTAGGGAGTTAAGTTGGTTGAACTCTTAGAGAGTTCTCAAAATCTCTCATATTCTCTTTAATATATAAAATTACTTATATTACTTTAATATTATTTAAAATATAGCATGTCAACTTGGGGTGGATGATGATTTGCCATCATCCCAGGTGAACTAATTGGGTTACATAGCACACAATAATATAGTGTATGTGCACATATATATAAAATAAAGGAAAAGTAGAAATAAACACAAACATAATTTTTTTTAGATATTTTTCTACATTTCCTGGAATAATAATAAATGTGAAAAGTTAAATAACTGATTTAAAATAAAATTTTATTATAAATTAAACTTTTAAAAAGATTATTATTATTATTATTATTGATTTTGAAATTTAACTACTTCCGGTTTGTCGGCGTCATTTGCGCCCTTCGGTGCTCATTTGATGATGTGCTATTTTCTTTCTTTGCTGATGTAAAAAGTATAATGATGACGTCGAAGAAAATATGGCCGTTTTTAGCTATATATGTTAGCTTTCAAATGATCTTTATTTCAAAAAAATCGGTCGAAATTTAGATTTTTGGCGAATTTTTTAATCAACCACAGTATTTAATTTTTTTGTTTTTTTGGTAATTTTTGTACTTATCACGAAACGATAAAAGACATAAAATCTTTTACGGCTGCAAGTGAAGTTTTCTTCAGTATTATTCTCAAACAAGGCTTACAACAGACTAAGAACGTAATTATTCGTAAGTAAAATTTTTTAATTTTTTGAAAAAATATATTTTTTATTAATTTTAGTTTGTAATTAGTGTGTGCTAATTTGTAGTTATATATTTATTTATTTATGCTCATATACAATTCATATCTATCGAAAAATTGGTGTGTGTGTAATTATATATTTATGGTCGTATAGAATTCATATTTATCATAATTTTCTAAAGGTAGTTTGTAATACATTTATTTATGCTCACATAGAATTCATATTTATCGAAAAATTAGTGTGATTTAGTTTGTAATTATATATTTACTCATATAGAATTCATATCGTAATTTTCTAAAGTTCTATGTACACTAATCCTCTTATTTTTATAAAAATAATGATTTTCAAAAGTATACTTTTTGAAAACCATTAATTATGTTTATATTATATGGTTTACAAGCAATGAGTTATAAGACTAATAAACAAATGTATACAGACAGACATTGCATACACAAACATATAATCCAATTCTGATTCTTGTTTATGTTTATGCTTGATCATGCTTTGCTTTTGCTATATGTTTCATAACATTATTTTCAAGTCTATAGACTATATGCAAATAAATTATATCTGTGGTACAATAAATATAACAAGATAGCATCACTTCTGTACATAAAAAATATAAACATCACTTGTGCACTGCATAAATAATATAAACATCATTGGTGATCACAATGAATATAAACATCACTATTGTACACACAAAAAATATAAAATGAAGAGATAAAACTCATTTTATCAGTGATATAGAAAGTAGCCTACAATTTCTAGTTTTAGACATACAAGAAGCCAATTGCTATGATGATTTCTTTTGTATCTTTTATTAGGATGAATCTTTTTCTTTATAGACGCCTTTGACATTTAGAACATTTGGGGTACAAGATAGAAATGAACAAGTCATATCCGACTTTGTTTGGAGATTGTGAAGCTATGGATTATCTCAGGTAAAACATATTATACATGTTTAGAAAGATAATTTTGTAAGGAATAGAAAGAAATTATCACTGAAGATGAATTTTGAATTTTAGTTAATGTTAATTTCCAAATTATGAACAAACAATAAAATAATAATTATTTCGAATGTGAAAATTTCTTTTTTTTCCTTATTTTTTATATAGTTATCACTATTTATTTTATGCTTATTGTTTTTCTTAATTTTTCTAGTTTCTAGCAATGTAATTGTTTTTGTTCTAACATAATTAAAACTGAAGTTATTATGAAAATTGTGTCTCAGGCCATTATTTTAAAAAGTTCAATATGGCGGCTTGAAGCTGAAGTAGTTAAAAACAAGTATGGTATTTTGGGAATTTTTTAATTAATTGAACAAAATTTCTATCTATTAGAAATTCCCTAATTGAAAACATGTATATAGATCACAACTTTGGTCAAATTGCAAAGGATTAAAGTTAATTGAAATCAACTTTTTCCAATCACACTTAGATAAAAATTTCAAGTTTGTTTTCAAAATGGATTAGAGATTTAAAAAAACCCACTGTTTTTAAGTTTAATATTGTTATTGCCTCACCAAGACTATAAAAGGGCTGAAAAAAATATCAGCTGCAGTCTGGATTGTAGTTTTTGTAAGAACTGAATAGAATAGTTTTGACCAAAATAGATAGCTGCAGTTTGTTGTTGGCTCTAGCAAAGAGTTGGCAGAATAGCTACCACAAACTGATGTAGCTGAAGGAAGAACAGTAGATTCAGGAGCTGCTACTATTGTCCCTCACATGAGTTTGAATTCACGTGGAAAAAAATGACCCACTTCTTTGTGTTGAAATTCATAGCCTTAAATGTGGAGAGGACAGTTTCTTGCCTGAAATCTATCAAACCAAGATGACTAGCTTACCTGAAGCCCAATCCAAGACAGCTTACTTGTTTGAAATTTATCAAATCCTAGATAGAAGAGAACTGATTCCATGCCAAGATTTAACTGATTATAACTTCATGATTATGACTTTCCTGTACTGGTTCCCATCAAGGGAAACCATCAGTTGATGAACAAGTAGTTATACATATGCTGCTGTGTCTATATCCAGAGAAGCCCAGATAAACATATATACAGTGAGTTGTATTTTTTTTAAATATTCCTTAAGAAAGACATTTTAACTTAGCAAAAAAGTAAAATAAGTAAGTAATTTGCTTGAGACAAACATCTAAAAGAGATGATTTGCTATATTTTGTAAAGAAATTATGTTCATATTTATTAGTAAAAATGACATTTGAACAACTGATATATATATATATAATATTTTAAAGTTGTTTATTAAAGGAAATTTATATTTATAATTTAAAAAGAAAAGAAAAAATGTTATAATTAACTGACAAGAAAAAGATTTCCCAAAAATCTTTTAGACTAGAAAAATAAAGATATTTTAAATCAATCAACAATCATCTGTCAAAAATTTGATAGTACTTATTTTAAAGAAAAAATGAAATTTATACCCACCAAAGTAAAACTTACCATAAAAAAATATGTGAATATTATAATTTCAACAACTTTATTATTATAACAAATTAAAATAGACAAATGACAGTCTGTGTATATATACACGCACACATGTATATATAAATTTTAAATCTTATTTTATATAACAATTCAAATATGTTATGTAAATAAATTAATATATTTCACTGATATGTGATTTAAATAAATCTAGCATAAAGTATTTGTATTATTAAAAATATAAGTTAAAAAGTTTATCCATTTATTATTTTTATGTAACAAGTTAAATACGTTCAGAAATATCAGGTACATGCATGTATGTGTGCGTACATCTGTCAATTGTATTGCAAATACCAATGCTTGTCAAGTGTAACACATATGTAAAATTTAATCATTTTTTTTTATAATTATTTTATGTTAATTGAAATGTTTTCATTGTTTATTATAAAATGTGTGTATGTGTGCAGGTATATACATATGCATTTATGTAAACTCATTGAGAGACATTATAAATCAATGTAATAACTTGAATTTTGTACCAATCTTGTAAATCGTGGTGTGATAACTTTTATTATTGTATATTATTCAAAATCAGAAACCTTATCCTATAGGATCTTAATTTCATTTTTTATTTTTATCCAACAAACTTATTCAATTGTAAAAATTATTCCAATAACTTAATTGTAAATAGTTATAGAATATTATGTAAATCATCTCTTGGTCACCATAACAGTAATAGAGCTTGTGTTCTCTGAACTAGATTCGAGTATAATGGATGAATATATGAATGGGGATGTATATTTAGTGCTTTTGGGCATCCAGAGATGATTAATTATTATCCTGGTTGGTGCAGAAGAGAATATTTTTTAAAAACCCATGCACTACCTTTTATTTTATGTTAGTCTTATTAAAAATTTAAGTTTATAGTTGGCCAAAGCATTGATAATGATCAGCATGTTTTAATATCCCATCATTGTTGTTAGATTTTTTTGGTTATGTATTCTGATGGATTCACACTTAGTTTGTGCCTCCAAATTAATGGTTAAATAATTTCCCCAAACTGGTAAAGGCTCAATAGTTAGCTTGGTCTACAGAAGACCCATTTCCGATCCAGTCACAAGATTGACTGTTGATTTATTGTACTGATTTATTTTAATTATTGATAATTCATGATAATAAATGGTTTATTTTGAGTATTACTTATAATTACTTTTACTTTATAATGCTGATTATTTAATTATACTTAACTGATCTCTTCTAACTGGTTAATTATGCTTTTAATTGTTCTTCTAATCTCTCAATGATCTCTCAAGAGATCTCATGCTCCCCTTAAATATATCTTTCTTATATATACTTTTGTAAATTATTGATATTTCATTTTAAATAGACTGGGAGTGATGATGATTTTGCCATCACCCAAGGTGTGACTATGATCAATCTCCCTTTTCGCAACTACTTCCTACTACCCCATCCTGTTACAATATATTGTAACATTTTCATGTTTTTCTAGAGTCTGGTAGGTCTTCTTTTATACACTATGAAGTGAAAGTTAATCAAGCTAGGGAGGAAAAAATATCTCGTTCCTATTTTCAAAAACATAGCTATATTTCCTGATTAACTGGCCTACTAATTATTGTGACCGGAATTGCTGATGAAGTTAGTATTAATTTATAAGAGGGCACCATAGTCAATAGACTCCTAACTTCCTCGTATCCCATAATTTTGATGCAAGTAACTAAAAAGTTCACATAACTTTATTTATTTTTTTAGAGAATATTATTCCTGGAGCTTAGTCAATAACTAATAAATAGAATGGCAAAGGTAATTTCTTTAATTAAATATTAATTAACATTCACAACATTTAATATTCAAATTAAGAACATACAAAGAGAGTACTAAATTAATACTAAATATTTTATTAAAATCTATTTAAAATAATTATGCAAGAATTAGTAAAGAAAAATTGGAAAAGAAAAACATACACTAATCCAAATATTATTAGTCAGATGAGAAGTTCTTGTTCATTTAAATTCTTCTAGCTAGTTCCTTGAAACATTGAAAATCAGTCACTATCGGTATTATCATTCATGGTTAATGTTAACTGGCCAACAATTAAAGTCACAAATTGGGAGTAAATAATCTTAACTTACCGGTAAGCTTATATCAGTTCTTATAATATACTTGTCTTCCTTTGAGATCCCATGTTCCTTGACATTTAATTGATCTCTCCTGCCAGCATCTGGTCCATTCCATAGCTGGAGCAAGAAGCTTGATTGTGATGACTTCTTCGCTGCAAAATACAATGTTCACAAGGCTTTGTTTTCATTCTTGCTTGACGACTTTTGTTCAGCAACTGAATAGTGTTCCTGTGCAGATGCATTTCACTGCAACAAGTCACTCTCAAGGAAACATCCACTCTAAGAACACATAACGAGAAAATAAAAGAAAGACCCAGATGGATGTTGTCCTCTTCTTTTTATACCCAGATCCAGTTTTGAAACTTCTGCACATGTTATTATTATCATGACACTTAGGTTTATAATCTTATACATTTATTTTTAACTTTCTGTAACAAAGTTCTTTTTTTTACTAAATTATTTCTGCCATCTTTAATCAATATCCTAAAGGTTTTCTTGATCGTAATCTTTGTACTTTTGGAATTCTTTTTGTTTACTTGCATGCCTTTCCTTTATTGTTTCCAATTTCAACTTTTATTAAACTACAGATAAATAATTCGAACTAAAAAAAAATCAACTCTCATTATACGTTTCCAAATAAAAATAAATTATACTAACTAAAAAAAAATTTAAAATGTGTTAATTTAAAAGATCTTTAAATTTACTTTTTCTTTTAGCTTTTAAATATTTTAAATGCTAATATCTTTGGATCTTCTATTTTAGACGGTACAATATATAGTAAATTATAACATAGATTTAAAGAAAATACTCTTAATTATGAAGTATTTTTTTAAATGTAATATATATTTACACTGAAGTGTTGCCCAACTTATTGTTAGAGTGTGAATATTGTTGCTGTTGAAATTTTTAATAAACTAGCCTATTTTTCAATACTGCTATATGTTAATTAAGGCAATAAGAGACTTACTTCATTATTAAATCTGGATTAAGATTCATGATAAACATTTACATTTTAACTATAAGTTACTGTTATAGTTGTCTTTTACATCTGCATTGATGATCGACAGTATTCCAAGGCAGCTGAAAGAAGATGATTCTTGAAAAACATGCAGATGCAATTTTTTTATACAGTACGGCAATGATAACATAGATTACACATGATGCTTGATATTGATATCTCTCCAATTGATTTGTATGTAATTCAGAATGTGCTAATTATTTATTTTGTATACAAAAATTGTTGAAAATACACTAATACATCATAACACGCGATATGAATAAAAAATTTCCTTTTATTAATAGTAAGCTATTTAATTTACTTTTAACATAAAAAATAATCTTACTTAAATCAACTTATTGAAGCATATGAATTAAAATGAAATATTTCCAAAAGTATATGTCTAATATAAACAGAGAAGGTCATGTAATATTTTGACTGGTATATACCAGGGGTGGGCAAACTTAAAAGCAGCATGATCAACTTTTATATTTATTATCTATTGGTGATCGACTTTTTGGGTACAGTTTCATAACATATCAGACAAAGACATTTGTCTCTATACATTATAAAGAAATATAATTCCTCCCATGTCATTATGAAAATGATACATTTTTTGTTTTTTAGCAATCATATTTTATCTAAAATTAAGGGATTAAAAATTTTTTTTCATGTAATATTTTGATTGGTATATACCAGGGGTGGGCAAACTTAAAAGCAACATTATCGACTTTTATATTTATTATCTATTGGTGATCAACTTTTTGGGTAAAGTAGCATAACATATCAGACAAAGACATTTGTCTCTATACATAATAAAGAAATATAGTTCCTCCCATGCCATTATGAAAATGATACATTTTTTTGTTTTTTAGCAATCATATTTTATCTAAAATTAAGGGATTAAAAAATTTTTAAACTATTTTGTATTATATAACAAATTCACCTCCAAGCCAAAAAAAATAGTATGTTTTAATGCAAATTTATAAGTTGCTAACTTTTTTTAGAATAAGAGCAAAACAAAATATGTAAAAACACATATAGATACCACATTGTACTACATTCGAGCACCATCATCATCAACTCAGTTATAAAATTTATAAATATAAATGTAAAAATAAAAAATACGGAATTCAGGCAACAGTAATCTGATGGCAGAAACATCTGCGATCAACTGTCAAGCTGTGCATGATTGACCACTCAATCGCGATTGCCCGCACCTGGTATATACTATCTAAGCTAAAGAATAAAAGTAGTTAACTGCTGTTAAAATATATAGTTATTGGTCCAATGTCAGATTTAATTATCTATACAAGGAAGTTCAAACTCTTATGATATTTTTGAATTACAAACTATTACTATAATAATATAACATAATAAAAAAGTGATTGTTGACTTGAGATGAACTAGTCTGGTGATATAAATATAGTAATACTATTGTCTAATATCCATTGATTACTCAAACTTGTAATATAAGAGTTTGATTTAGAAATAAGAAAAAGTCATGTGATGGTTTGTTGGATATTACTTTTTTTTTTTTTTTAAGTTAACTAAAAATATATTTTGGATTTTTCATAAACTTACAAAGACTGATTACAAGTAAAATGGGCTGAATTTTTTTTATAAGGTCAATGAAAAGAGCTTTTCAGTATGACTGGTTAAATAATGATTTTTATCTTACAAGTCAGGATTTAATTTTTAAAGTTTAAGATGCAATTGTCTTATAAAAATAAATTTTAGTAATATCTTTCTACCCTTAATATTGAAACAGTAAGATTCGTATTCGAATCTTAAGTTTCACCTTTTTCTGTCATCTCTCACTGACCGGTCTATCCCGCCCAAATTTAAACTTTTTGGTATCGAATAGTGTGTGTAACAATATTAAAAATGTATAAATATATGTAGAATTCAGCATAAACACGCACACATTTCGATCTCAAATTAAATGCAATAAATAGGGATAAAATAATATAATTTAGATTTCTTTTAGTTATATAATTTTGTATAATTTTAATCATTTATTTTGGATTATAAAGTTCGTATTTATTGCTTTGTTTAAATTTCGTTTAATAATAATTCTAAAAAAATCTGATGTAATATTTAATTAAAAGTTAAAATAATCTTATATTCCCTTTTTGTTTTTGAAATTTAAAAGCATCAGTCAGTGATAGATAATAGATTAATTAAAGAAAAATTCCCCAAAATATAATTAGTAAATGTAAAATGTAAACAATAGAACGGCAGCTTTCTTTAATTAAAAACCAACAAAATGCGTTGATTATCCTCAGGGCAGATTAAATAGAACCTAAAAATACCTAAACAAAAACATGAGAGATCAAGATAAAAAAAGAGGCCATCTTAGACTTGCTGGAGACATTCACTTAAACTTTAGCTTTGCTCTCGATCACTGAGAGTCTCCAAAAATATAAAAATAATTTGTTCCTGCCAAGGTATGACCGAGTAAAGCACCTAGATTATTCTCCATCGGGAGATGGCCTATCAGATGCTGAACTTTCCACTGCCCGTCATAAATTCACCATGAAGATCTGCTGCCTGAAATAAATGAAAAAGCTGCCACTGCTGTGAAATTAAATGAAATATCTAAATACAAGAAAGAATTGCCACTCGTGAACCTTTTGCTGCTAAACTAATGGAATCAGAAAACTTCTTATAAAACAGGTACCTGTCTGTGTTCAAACTCTAGAGTACTCTAATAATATGCTATAGCTCTTCTTCATAATACTTATCTAAATTTATAAAATGTAAAAACTACCATATGTATAGCTAAAACTGAATCATTAACTTAATGTGTAAATTTCTCTACTAATCTAGCTTACCTCTTTCTATCTTGGGTGCGTATTTCTATAATCTACATTTCTATCTATAGTTATTATTTAATTATTGCATGCTCATAATTATTTCAATTTTCAAAGTTTAAATCTATGATCGCTTAAAACAATGAATGCGTGTCAAATTTTCATTAATATTTACTTTCTTTAATAACTTAACTTTCATATAAATTGACATGCATTCAATGCTTCATTTATTGTAATGCAGGGGTCTACAACTTCGCAAATGGCTGACGTATCAGTTATAATAATTTCCAATTTATATATATGTTTTGTATTTACTAAATCATCATGAATAATTCCAGAAAATTACATTTCTTTGAGAGTCGCCAACGTTCTTTAATAAATGTTGATAATGTAGGACCAAGTTAGAAATCTGTTGAAATCTCATCATAATCGTTTATACAGTATACATGTGTTACGTTTTAGAGACGCGATGATCTATTCCGCCGTAAATATTCCGGATTCTTCAGGGTTGAAATTAACCCCTGTCGTCCTACACAAGCGGACATAATAAATGCTCCCGTAGGATTTGACCTGTTATGCAGCCAGCTGGCAAATTGCGACACGTACCGCTTGTCCCTGGTTATGCTTATGTGACACCTTACTTCGTCGGGCTGCAGCAGAGACCAGTCCAACAGTTTTATAAACTCATTCGCGGCATTGCAGTTTCAATATACTGCCATTCCATATCGCCTTTCTAAAGCGTACCACGTGTTCCTTCACTTAATCTTATTATTCTATATATTACTCCGCCTCTGCATTATCTGCATAATTCACTCTCAAATAAATGTTTGCCCTTAGTTATAAATAAATATTTTAATTAAATAAATATATGTCTGCCATTACTCTTATAACCCATACTTTAGACTCTTGCATTGCAAAGGTATAAATCCCTCCAGGCATGCATTAGAAATACTTACTCGAGAATTTTAGGTAGCTAGATTACGCCTTCAAATAAATGTATTCCTTTTGTAAACATTACAGTATCGGAAATACCGCTACTGAAATCATCAATATAAAATAATGTCTAAATAAATAAATGTATTCTTTAAAATATAATCATGTCGCAAATCCCGCTACTGAAGCTGTTAGTCCATAAAATATTATTAGATTGTTTTATTAAAATGTAAATAATTTTAAACTATATGTCTGCATTTACGTTTCATTTATTCGATACCCATTCTATATAATATTTCCTCGATTATGTAAATATGAATGTTTAATTAATTTTAGTTTGATTATTGGCTAACTCGAGAATAAAATCATGAGTCTCTTGCATATCCCTGACCACCGTGCCTAAGGAAATATTTACTAATGTCGCATCAGATGCGTTGCTTCGTGGATTGTATTGTGGAACCGATAAACTATGTTTGAACTCAGTACCACAGGTGGCTTCGCTACTCGATGGTGCTGCTGTTCTGTATGGTGGTCGAATTCTGCACTATGTTTGTGAGTCACACGTTTTCTGACTGTTACAATATAATTCAAAATTAGTTACTAGCTAAACATAATTGTTTTTTGCTTTCTCTTAATACAGGTTTTTATTTGTGGTTCTTTTTTTCTCTACTCCAGAGATAATGTTATATATATATTGTAACCGGACAAGAACCAACCCCACTCTTCATTTGTTTTATTTCCTGATGAGCATATTGCAGAAAGGAACTATCGATTGGCATTCCCCAATGCAGATATCACCCTACCTACAACAATATTTCCTGCTTATCAGAAGATGTAGCACCATAGAGACTGGAAGCATCTAGAAATTTGTGTTTGGTTTCCCAAACAGCGCCACTAGAGTTCCATCTCACTACAACCTTACTTACAATCGTCTGGTTATGCCGAACATAGCTCAGGAGGCATGAGATTCTTGTGAGCAAGATGCAATGAATGATTAGTGATGCAAAATAGAATTTAATAATTAAATTAATTTTAAATAACAACAATTTTATTTAACAACAATTCATTAGCAAGTCCTTCTAATATAATTCATTATTCATATCCATGTGAAAATTCATTTTAGTTCAATTATGAGAAGAAGTCTAGAAGCCTTTCAAATAAGTATTTATATACAATGAATGCATGAATTATTTGTTCCAGGTCTGTATGTCCTTTTAGATAGGTAAATGGGTAATATCAGCAATTCCAGGTTTGTGGAGCATTTCATTTTATTATTTTTAAGAATCATTACAGGTAGGTAAGCAGGTAATATCAGTAATTTCAGGTTTGTGGAGCATTTATAATCCAATCAAGTATAGGTGTATATTTATACACATACGTTTTATTATTTTATTAAGATATCATTAACATGCATATAAGTATTTATGATTCATATAACATTTTATTATTTTTACTATATCTTTGATTTTTGTGATTGACATTTCCATTTAGCTGGTTCATTTGAAATAATTATTACAATTATTATTAAAAGTATTTCTATTATTTGAACATATCTTAAATTTTATGAAATAATTGGTGTTTAACTAATGAAATATATAACACATATGTGTGTTGAGTGTTTTTAATTAAATAATAATAATTTTCATTTCTCGTTTTCACTTTTATAAAGATAAAAAAAAAAAAAACTATCATCAACTTTTGGCTGAAGTTAATAATTGATTGTGAAACTTTTCTTAAGACTAATAATATAACATTTTCTCTCTTTTGTTTTATAAAAATTAATAGTTATAATTTTAATTCATATTTTATTATAATTGAATCATTTCTAATTGCTTACCTCTAAATGTTATGTCTTCATTTATTACTGCATTATTAAATAACTGGGGGTCTGGCTTGAACGGCACATTAAAACTTCTAGGCAAGGCTAGGAGTTCACATGGTGGGCAGATAGAGAACAAGTAGTCTAGCCGAAGATCATATTATGATGATTTTTCATTAGGCTGTTTGATGGTTCCATTGGTCACTTTTCTAGTAGTCTAGTAGCTAAATCTCATATCTCTAAATCAATCAACTATAATAATAATAATAATCCTCTACTGATTTTTCACACTATTTATATTTTTCTCTCTCTGACAAACAGATTTACCTTACATGTCCCTTTTCTCCCATTGGTAGCGGCTTTTTCATCCTTGTCCATGTTTTTTAATCCCTCAGATCATTGGACAGTTTCTCTTTGGTGGGAACAGACTTTTAATTAGTGACTATTTTCGATTATCTGCCTTCAGATGTTTTCGAATCTTGATTTTTTTTATTGCCTACAGCACGATGATTTGACACCTAGAGTTATTCAGTCTTAGAAGTTTTCTTCAATATGAGTTTTAATGTTTGAAGATTTTTTTTTTTATTTAATAAAGAAAGATTTATACTTTCTTTAATTGCAAATATAAATGTATTTGCTTTTCTCTTTCTTTTTTTTTTCATTTTGAAAAGTTTGATTTTCTTTTCATTTGACTGAATCGTTATGAATTAGCAAATTATCATTTTAATTGCGGTCAAATTTCATTACTTCTTCTTTTTCTTTAAAATATTTAGCTTTCCTTAAATTGTTATTAGTCTTTTTTATTAAAAATATTACTAGTCTGACTAAAAATATTATTAGTCTTTTTAATTGGGGGGGGGGGGTAAATCTTCTAAACATATACATGAAACAGCATGTCTGTTTCAATATACATAAATATATTCCTCAAAACCAGTCTAAGTACTTGAACATGTAGTCCAAGATAACTCAAGTTCTGAAGCAGGATAAAGTGGCTTTTCTTAAAAGCAAAATTAGTTATCATGGCAAATTGATAATGAAGTCTATTAAATTTATGCATGCTAAGAGACTATACTGAAAAACTACTGTGAAGTGATTCCATTTATGTGCACACAAAATAATTATTAAACAAATTATATGTTTCATTTTGCTTGAATATTTTTAAAATTTATAAATTTAAAATAAAAAATGAAAGCATTATGGCAGAAGAAATAGAAGTGGATTCCAGAGTTGTTTCAGAGAGTTCTCCAAATGAAATTATGTCCTTTTATACCTATATTTTTAAGATAACATGAAAAATTGTATGAAATCTCTAAGATCAAAATTATTCCAAAGAAAAATTCACTACAGAAGAACTTCTGTCTCAAAATTTTCCAATTCATCTACTCACAGTTTGAAAAAAATATAAATTAATAAAAATAAAAACACCAAAATTTTAATTTTCTAAATCACTTTGCAAATAATTGGCATTGCAATAAAAAAAAAAAATCACCAAAAAATGGCTACTGCTATTTTTATGCTAAAATTTTATTTATGTTGAAGCCTTAATGCATAAATATTTGTTAAATAATTATAGATATTGTATATATATTTAAAATGTCTGAATTGTATATATACAGACATACATCTGTTAAGAAAGGGTAATCAATCTATGCATTGTGGGAATAAATGTGGAACACATTTTATAAAATAAAGTTGTAATCAAAAATTGATCTTTCTTAGTACTCATGAGGAAAAATTTATAACAAAATTCAAATTATCAGTCAAACTACAAACATTTTTATTCTAATCTTGAGGTAAGTGAGTTCAGTTCATAACTGTTTTTAACTTTCATTTTGTAAATTGACATATTTACATTGGTGAATGATGCTTTGTTTGCCCTGTGAAAACTTTGCAATTTTGTTCTTTATAAAAATTACTTTCACCAATGAAATGATAATAAACAAAACGAAATCGCAATTGATTGATTCAAAATTTAGAAAGTGCTCTGCTGCTTTCGCTAAGAAATTTAACTCCAAATGTTCGAAGTCTGGTGAAAGCAAAACAGATTCAGAAGTCTTACTAAAATAAATAATATTTAAACTTTATAGTATATTATAACATCATGAAAACAAAAATTAAATATTTTTTATGTTACCATAATTTATATAAAAATTGAATAACAGCCAGTAGTTGTGAGGCACATTCTGAACTTGAGCATAAATAAATTCACACATGTGGATTGCAAAACATTGGCTGCCTCTGCTGTATTGTGTTTTTGTTAATTATGATGTCTTAATATTGTCTATATAATTTTTAAATAATTCGTACTGCATTTATAGATTTATATTTTAAAAATATAGGCAATACTTTTATTGATATCATCATCATCATCATCATCATCAACCATTAACAATCCACTGCAGGATGAAGGTCTCTCCAAGTTTAATCCATCTTCTCCGATCTTTAGCTTCTCTTCTCCACAACACCCCTGCACATTTTCTTATTTCATCCATCCATCTCACATGTGGTCTCTTTCTGGGTCTTTTACAATCTCTTGGAATCCAGTTTAAAATTTCAATTGTCCATCTATTATCATCTCTTCTAGCAATATGTCCAGCCCAACTCCATTTCAATCTTTTAATTTTTTCGATAAGGTCAGTATCACCTGTTTGTTGTCTTACCCATACATTGCATTTTCGATCTCTTCTTGTTACTCCCAACATACATCTCTCCATACTCCTTTGAGTGGTCTGAAGTCTCTGTATTGCTCTTCTATTAAGTGTCCAAGTCTCAGATCCATAAGTAAGAACTGGTAAAACACATTTGTTAAAAACCATCCTTTTCAAACACATAGGCATATTTCCTTTTGGTATCAAGTTATTTCTACCAAAAGCACTCCAACCAAGTTTAATTCTATGATTAATTTCCTCCATTATGTTTCCATCTGTATTAATAATCTGACCAAGGTATTTGTAACTGTTAACTTCTTCTAATTCTTCATAATCAATCTTTATTTTCATATTTTGAGCAAATCGATTAAACATTACTTTAGTCTTTTTAACATTTATCTTTAGTCCTACTTTTCTACTTTCATCTGCTAACTCCTGCAACATTTCCTGCAGCTCTGAAGCATTATTTGCAAAAACAATTACATAATCTGCGAAATCTAAATGACTTAAATACTCTCCATTTACTTTCACTCCTTTAGTTTCCCATTTTAATCCACAAAATACTTCTTGCAGCACTGCTGTAAAGAGTTTTGGAGATATGGAGTCACCTTGTCTTACACTTTTCTCAATGTTGATTTTTCCAGTATCATTATGTAATCTAATTGTTGCTGTTGCATTTTTATAAATATTCTTTAAAATATGACAATATCCTGGATCTATACCTTGATGATCCAATGCTTTAATCACTGAAGAAATGTGTATAGAATCGAATGCCTTTTCATAATCTACAAATCCAAAACATAATGACAACTCATATTCGTTTGTCCTTTCTATGACTTCTCTCAATACCTGAATATGATCTATTGTACTAAAACCACTTTTAAATTCAGCTTGCTCTCTTGGTTGGTGGAAATCCAAAGTTCTCTGTAGACAAGTTGTAATTATCTTGGTAAAAATTTTATATAAAACTGATAAAAGGCTGATTTCATGGATTATATTAAAGTACTTTTGTAGTAGCCGCTACGTCAGTACTATGTGCTTCTTCGACTTAGTATACGAATATTTATTATTGATATCATTACATATATAATTTTTAAATAATTGTACCATAATGTGAGTACGCACAGTATACATTGCATAAAATTTAATATTTTTCACAGAACTAAATGCCATGGATGTAAGAATTCTATACATAAGTTAATAACACAGAAGAAATAAATTAATGTTGTATGCATTATTCTTTCATTAACAAATTTTTTTCTAATAAAAATACTCCTTAAATAATTGATATTTAAGCTCAGATTCTTCTGTATAAATGAAAAAAAATTACAACATCCTAAATAAAAATTATATCTATACAATTAATAAAAATTGACTCTACCATATCAAATATTTCTTACATAATTTAAAAATAATTTCTTACCACAATTGCTTTCACTTCTTGCCGGGCCTTATAACCTCTAAAACCCGCTTGGATCTTTGTGGCTGCTTCTTCTCTAAGAGCTTCTACTGGTTGAGTTTGCTGTAGGTTTTCTAATTGAGATTCTAATTCTGCTTCAAAATCATGTTTAGCAGTTTCTGCTGCTTTTTTATTATGTGCCATTAAATGCCGAAGTTCTTCCGACTCTTCACTGGCAGCTTCTATTAAAGTATCCGATTCTTGCTTCAAGTTCTGAAGTTGTGAGTCAAGCTGTTCCTCTAAACTGGACACCTGAGAAGCTGCTGCTGCTTCAATATTAGATACTTTCTCTTCTACTTGGTGAGATATGGAATCCTCTAACTGAAAAATAAACAAAACGATTATTACTTTTTATTAAAAAACAAATTCAGCAATAATCATTAAGAAACTGTAAAGTCTCTTGTCTGATAAACCCATATAAAAACAAAATACCACATAATTTGATGCTTATATAAAATTGGTTTAGAAAATATGAGTTCATTGCTATCAATTTATTTTAAATGAATTTTGTATTATTGATCAATGCTCCACAGATAAAGATCTTAAAGTTTAGTATAAACTTAAAATTAAGCTGTCATTGATTTTTTATACAGTCTAAGCTTATTACTTTTTGTAAGCAAATGATCATTTATAATGAATATTTCTATTAAATTTATCATTTAATAAAGATTCTCTTACATAATGCCGAGTTAAAACTTAATAAAAGTAATTTAAAAGATGTAAAGCAAATAATATCTTAACATAAATAGAATTTATGCCTGCTCTCTGATAGAGGATTAGTAATAATTTAGGGTTTAGTAAAACGGACAAAGAATTTCCTAGAAACCAATCTTGTGAGCCTTGATATGTTAGAATGATCATTTATAATGAATATTTCTATTAAATTTATCATTTAATAAAGATTCTCTTACATAATGCCGAGTTAAAACTTAATAAAAGTAATTTAAAAGATGTAAAGCAAATAATATCTTAACATAAATAGAATTTATGCCTGCTCTCTGATAGAGGATTAGTAATAATTTAGGGTTTAGTAAAACGGACAAAGAATTTCCTAGAAACCAATCTTGTGAGCCTTGATATGTTAGAGTTTATCATTCAGAAATTAGCAGTTACATATGTATTATTTTTGTAATGAGGAAATAGGTGTTTAAATGTCCTCAATTTATAAGATAGCTTTTTAAAAGTTGCAATGCTCTGCTTATATGTGTTCATACGCAGATATAGATATGCTTAAAATTTTTCAAATGTAAGTATGAAAAAATATAAATCGTTTTAATCATCTTCCTAGTTTGTTTCAGACTATGTTATAAATCTGCCATGCCATGAAATCATTCTACAATATTTTTTTATTTTCACACTTCAGTAGTAAAAGCATTTCATAACATAATAATGGCCAAATTCCTTTATATTCATGCTTTCTTGTGATGAACTACTTTTATGGTGCTCAGATACTATCAATCTAATCTTAAAATTTATTTACTTAGAATATTTTTCAAATCTAAACGATACATTTTTGGGAAGACATAGAAGACCACAGCTGAAAAGTTTCATTAAAAAAAAGCATAATTACAAAGAAAGTATTATTTTAAAATAGCAATAAATATATACTTATAATAAAGGAGAAATAATGAAGCACCAATAACCGAGTTTTATAAATAAATAAAAACTATACTAACTTTTTATCTCACAAAATTTTATTTAAAAAAAAAAAGTAGTCTGATTTATCCAATAAATATCCCTTGTGTGACCTAATGCAATAGTAGATTGAGTAGCCCAAGAGCTAAAGATTTCTGGATGAGAACTCAACTCATCATCTCTAAATTCTTGAACATCACATGACCTCCCTGCATCTAAACCTTTGGTTATTATTATTTTAATAAGGTAGTTGGAATTTCAGTATTGCTACGAAAAACTATTTAAGACAATATTCACTTATTGCCTTAAAATGATAATTTTTGGCAGACTCACTTCATTTGCATTCTATAGCCCCCCCCCCCGAGTCTATCAGTATCAAAGTTAATGCTTCTGATATTAAATTTTTGCAATTATCATAGCATTCTTAAAATACATAAAGTTATTTCATATTTTGCAGAAAATATTTGCTCTCCAGAATGTCATATAGTATCCACATACTATCATTTATAGTAAGTATTAAATTTGATCCTCATTATAAATTTTGAGTACTGTAAAAAATTATATATAATTTTCCTATTACCATGTGCAAAGTATGTGAATAACATGCAATTTCAGGGCTATGAAACACCATTTTCCCTTTTTTTCATAAACTTGAAAAAAAAGTACACTTTGAAGTCAGTTTAGGCATATAATCTTCCCCTTCTCCAATTATAAAAGGTGTGTCACATTACAAATAAAGGTTTTTTTTTAATTTATGGATAGTATTAATACATTTTTCTGACTAATTCCAATTCCTTTAGAATTTACCCTTCAGCTAGATATCCAAATACTAATACTTGTTGTTAGCTAGGTTGGCTGTTTTAAAAAAATTACATAGCAGGTAAAGTATTAGACATTAGCTTTTCAATTTAGAAAACATATTTCTATCATCTATTAAAAACATTTTTTTTATTATTATAACAGTATTTATCTTAGTGCTTTGTGAAGTTTGGTGCAGCAGCTAAGTGCAGGATTTTAAACGTTAATGTATCGAAATTCAATCAATTTCTGGTGTTCATATGTCACATAATCTCCTGAGTAAAAAAGTATTCAATTACTCATATTATTTATTTTTATTAATTACAATCTGTTATGGGTTTTTTTAGTATGTGATTCCTGTAAAATAATAATTTTCTGTAAATAATGTACACTAAGTAAGTTGAATACATTATTAATGAAAGATGTTGCAGTAAATGCTATAAAGAGTGACATACAACAAACAACTATTCCAACAATAACAAATATATATACTGCTTATTCATATTATTCTACAACCAAGAGACAATTTCTGAATTATCTTTGGACAAAGAATTTAATATCTAGAGTTTATGTCTCATTAGTTTAACATCAATTGTAAGCACCTATGATCTCCCATTCCTTAGATTTATTTCAATCTACATCTATAGAGTGATTTTATATTGATTCTTGACAATTACAGAAGCATTATGTAAGCCCAACAGAAACTAGATAGCAATACAAACATGCTTGTTCATATTGTTGAACAAAGATTAAAATTGACTGTTTTCAAGAATATAAATGAGAAAAATCTTGATCAATTATTGTAAAGTAAGACCCATTTAAGATCAATATTCATCATGTGTGTTTTTTTTTAAATATTATATATTTACAGTTTCTTAAAATAATTATATATTATTACTGAATTTTTCATGTTTATTTCAAAATAAAGGAAACACAGAAATTAATTATACAAGCAATTGTTTAAAAATAAGATCAAATAAACAGTGGCAAGCACACAGTTGGTCACTTAGTTTCTATTTCAGTCTCAGTATGGTAGCATATGCTATTAAATTTCACTAATCTCTTTTTGAAGCTCACTAGCTTTTATTTTAAATTATAATTAAAATGGTTTTATGGAGAGAGAAAAAGGATGGGTCAGAAAAAGAATATAAGAAAGAAACAGTGAGATAGATAATGCAAAAAGAGATCAATGAATAATTTATATAAGAAATCATTAAGTGAAATAAATGCTAAATGAAAACTTTAAAACTACTTGAGTTAATAAAAATATAAACAAAATGTAAAAAAAAAAAAATTGAATTGATGTTATTAAATGAAAAGTATGGTTTTTTTTTTTACATACTCAAAACAACAAGGCAATCTAAAAACAGCAAAATGAGAATCATGTAAGATAAAAGACCAAACATGCAATAAAAGAAAATAAGCATGCTATATAAGAAAATGAAAATATTCTTCCGAAAGATGACAAGTTATGTTGCATGCAGAGTGGGTCATAGTGGAGTTAGGTGGAATTAGAGATATATCTTTCATCAAGTGATGTTCTTTCAACTGTTAGTTTTAATTTTGCGTAGGCTAAACACACGTCTAACCTTGCGATCAGATGATTCATTAAATTGCGCTCCTAAATCTGTCAGCGCTTCTCTTTCGACCTCAGCTTCAAAAAGTTCTGCTTCGGTCTTCAAGAGTTCAGCTTCTGTTTCTAGAAGCTCGATATGAATTAATGCCTCCTGTGTAGCAGTGTCATTAATTCTGACATCAGATTGACTTGTAAAGTTATCATTTTGTTCTCTGAGAGACAAATATTGATTTTCTAGAGGTAGGCTTTTTTTAAAATTGAGATCAAGCTGATTTTGCTGCTTGGTTATATCTTTAGTCTGTTCCTGCAATAATTTTAAGCAGCTATCAAGTTCTTCAGTGGACACAGTATTCTTAGTGTCAATTGGTTTAGTGTGAATCTTAATATCTGATGGTTTATCTAATTTGCCTCTACGATTTCTTTTTTTTTTCTCTTTAATATTTTTTTTAATTTCCTTTACTTCTGACTCTAGCTCATGTGCTAGATTAGAAAAGCTTGCTACTGCTTTTTCTTTAAATTCACAACTAGATGACTTTGCCACTGCTTGTTGACTTATAGGTTTTGTTTTATTACTGAGCTCATCAGTTTTCTTTTTTACCTCTAGTTCACCATTTATACATATTACTTCTTCCATGGATGGCTCTTTTCCATTCTGGGCAATATCACTTTCTGAAAGATCTTTAATATTTGCACTGATCTGATCTAATATCAAAGGTGTTTCCACTTCATTTAAAAAATCTGGTTCTTCCAACTGTAATTGATCTTCATGGAGTGATTCAGGGAGCCCTTGAAACTCATCTTTCTCAATTTCTATTGTTTGATTTACAAATTTCCCCATTTGATTAAAATCTTGTTGAAATTCTTTCTTTGTAGCATCTACTAACTCATTCATAACCTCTACACCTTCCACTGCTGCATTTATTAAAGACTTCTCTACAAAAGTTGTCTTATTTTCAATTACATCACTTATTTCCTTTTGTTTAGAAGTAGAACTATCTTTGAATCCATCAGTTTGTGTATTTAAAGTAGTATTAATATTATCAATTTCTTGCTTTATTTCAGTTGATTTACATTCTGCATTAGCAATCACGTCATCAGTACAATCAGCCACTACATTTGAAACTGCAGCATCTACCTTACACAATTTACTTTCAGTAGCTAAGGCAGCTTCATTTGCTGCTGTCTTCATTTCAGTTAACTTAACATCGGCAGCATGTCTAGTTTCTTCAATATCCTTAGACACATTTTTCACTACTTCATCTGCTGTTTTTTGAATTTCAGAAATTTTATTTTCAGATGTTTGTTTTACTTCAGCAATCTTAACTTCAGTATCTCCTTTTACCTCTTCAGCAGAATGTTTGATAGTAGCTGCTGTCGATGTTATGGCTTCTTTTACTTCTGCTTCTTTGGCTCCTACCACTTGCTTCACATTTTCAACTTCTTTGTTTGCTGTCTGCTTCGCTTGTTCAACTGATTGTTTGGCTAATTCAACCTTTTCATCTATAGTTGTTACTACAGTTTGTTTGGCTTGATTTGCTGCTTTAGTGCTTTCTTCTATTTTTGCTTGTACAGCTTGCTTGGCTTCTTCGGCAAGAGCTTTTGCTTCTAGCGTTTTAGCTTCTGCTGCCAACTTTGCCGCAGCTGCTTTTGCTTCTGCTTGTTCTCGAGCTAACTTTGCACTTTCTTGCATCTGTGTAGCTTTAGCTTGTATCTGTTGATTTAATTCAGCTTTGGTGGCTTCCGCTTGTTTCTGTAAGTCGGACAACTGCGACGTGATTTGATGCTGGAAGCCAAGGAGCGAACTTTGTCCTTCATCCTAAGAAAAATAAACAGATATTGGGTTTAAAATATATATATTGATATGAAATAATGTTATCAGAATTTAATAAATTTTACATGATATATAACTAAAAGTACATACAGAATATCTTTCTGAATAAAATGGAAATTTAGTGGCGAAAATGAAGAGAAATGATAATACCAAATACTGCATAATTTTTTCTGATTACATTTAATTAGACAAATGGAGGCATCTCTTTCTCCACTCTTGATGACAAAATGTAACATTAAACAAAATCTGTAACCAGTGCATAGTAGTGCATTAAGATTCTAGAAGGGTTAAATTTATTAGATAGAGAAATAAAATATTAGGTTACAATAAATTTTTTTATCTATTTAAATATAAAAAGGGGCTGAAATATATATATATACATATAGATATATATATAGATAGATATATAGATATATAGATAGATAGATAGATAGATAGATAGATAGATAGATAGATAGATAGATAGATAGATAGATAGATAGATAGATAGATAGATAGATAGATAGATAGATAGATAGATAGATAGATAGATAGATAGATAGATAGATAGATAGATAGATAGATAGATAGATAGATAGATAGATAAGAATACAGATACAATGTTAGATATGTTTATAGTTTATTCACAAGGGTATAAATATAATAAAGAAAAATATGAATGATGATATAATGAACAGAGTAAAGATAGAAAAAAAATATTATATAAAATGCTTGGAAATCGTTATAAGAAAAGGAATATTTAAAAAAAGGATCAAAAGTGTTAATATAAAATATGGTTTCATAAGAAAATAGATATATGGATAAGAAGAGAGAATAGAAAGCTTTTATAGGCAAAAAAGCATCTTCAGAAATGTGAATGGAAATAAATAAATTGATGTGATGAGGATTATATATATATATATATGAGTTACAGGGGTTAGATAGAAAATGAGTAAAGAAAAATAAATTTGAGGCAAGTGGATATTTATGTGAAAGAATGGAAAGTATTTACACTTGTTATAAATGGTCATATTAATGAAATTACAGGAAGACAATATTATTTTCTTTAAAAATGTGTGAAGTAAGGTAAATTGACAATTGGAAATTTGACTAAAGTATAGGGCAAGGATTGATATAGCCAAAGCAGAAACTGAAGTATATCCATGGTTACACATTGATGGATAAATGGAATTTATAAAAAAATAAAAACAAAGTATTTGATAAATGAGAAAAAAGATGTAGCAATGTTTATAATTTTATGATAATAAAATTAGGGATATCTGAAAAGTTAGATTGCTGGCAATGGTTGGAAAATAAAATAATGAGGTTAAATTGAATAGTTTTAATAATATCTTGGGAAAAAAGTATAAAAGGCTAATAGAAGAAATAAATGATGAGATTAAATTGAATAGTTTTAATAATATCTTTGGGAAAAAATATAAAGGCTAGTAAATTAAAAATTTACAAAGAGTATATGGATGTGGTGAAGAAGGTTGCAAACGAGTGTTAATTTAGAACCAATAAAATTAATAAGAGAAAATGAAAGAAAATAGAAATTGTAGAAGAAAAAAGAAGTGTGTATAGGGACTATAAAGAGACTGTTAAAAAATAAATGAAAAAAGAGGAGAAAAGATAAAATAAAAAAAAATAGGTAGAATAGAATTAAAACAAAAATGGGGATGAACTTATTACGAAATTAGCTGAGGAAATAAACTGTATAGGAAAAGATTATGATTTTTTTTTTGGGGGGTGGGGGGGAATATGAAGAAGAGAAATAAGACAGAAAAGAATGTTATATTGTTAAATGCGTAGTAAAAAGATAAGAAAAATCTTTAAGTGAAGGAGAATTCATAAATGATAAGTGATTTACTAGAGAGTTTAATTCATGGAAAGATGAATAGAATTGTGAATACAAAATTGAATAAAGCTACAGATAAATAATAAAAGGAAAGAGTAAATGATATAGTAGTTGAAATAATAATAGATATAAAAAGCTATGTAACTGGATTTAAAAAGTTTTAATAAAATTATAGATGATAATAAGATTCCAGATGAATGGAAGGTTGTTAGAATTAGATTATTATATAAAGCAAAAAAAAAAAAACTTAAGTTTTTAACTAAATATAAGTCAATATCAAAAACTTTAAGAATTTATTGCTATAGGATAAGCTTAGGAATTGAATAGAAGAGAATTACATTTTAGGGGACATTCAGAGTTAAGTTCATTCAGGAAGAAAGATGGAGGATAATTTATTCATTATTATTAAATTTGTTGAGATTTCTTATAAACAATTAATTATTATTAATTACATTTTTAGATATAGAAAAGATTTATGATAGAATGGATAGAAATACACTGTAGAAAAGTTTTGAAAACAAGAAAATAAATTTGGGATTACTAAGAATGGCTAAGATTCTTCATTATGACCAATAGAAGATATAGCATCAATGGAAACAAAATGTTATATTAATTTAAAACCGAATTCAGTTGAAATAGAAATATTATGGATAGAAATGCAAAATCCTATAGCTCAAATAAAGAGATTATATAATACAATGACTCTCTTTGCTTTGTAGAATATATTTTTTACAGATAATATAAAAGATATCAAGCTGTTATTATTAGAAGTATAGAGAGGTAAGATAGAAGTATGAAAATTAAGTTCAGCGAATAAAAATCTTAGACATTAATATTTAATAGGAAAGGTAAAATTGAAGAATAAAAAATAGAAGATATTTGTTTTGAAGAAGTATAGATATGTGGGTACTTTGTTAAAAAGAAAAGAAATTGTATGAATAATTTTAAGTAAAGCTGAGAAGAAAAACAAAAAATAGAATGAAATTGATAAAAACTCTTCACAACCACACCATCAATGAAGACCTGTTTCATATGTAGTAATATATTTAAGAATTCATGTTGAGAATTCATGCAAATAAAATAATAACCAGCAAAATACATTAATGCCTTTTCTAAACTAACTTTTGATTTTAGATGTTTGTTTTTTTACTTGATATGTATCAAATTATTATATATAGTGAAAGAAATCATGGAAATGAGGCGTTTTATATTATCAGGGAATTCAGAAAGTTAGATAGAATACAAAAAAAAAAAATAGTTAAACATACTTTGGATGGGGAATTGTAGAAATCAAATGATGCTATTTGAAAAGGATCTTGTCTGATTTAATGCAGTGGTAAAATGTTAAATTCTGGAGCGTTAAGTCTTTGAATCGATTCTATTTCTGGTGCTCAAACTTCTTGCAAATTCTCAAGTAATAGAATAATACCATTTATTATTAATTTTATTTTAAGCAAAATAATGTACACTTTTTTTAAGAGGGGAATTAAAAGTAAATGTAAAAGATTTTGGATGGTTATAATATGATTGAAAAGTAATTAATTAAAATAAGTTTTTGGTTATGCAAAGAGGCCAATAAATATTTAACAAATTTAACAAAAAAAAAAAAAAGATTTTACAAATGCAAAGTTAATAGATAGATAATTTATTTCTACTTATAAGATTTGCATGAGAAGTGAAACAAATTTGTAATTATAAGGGGGAGGATCAATAGATAAGTTGGTTAAAGAAATAATAATGAAAAATGAATAAAATATTAGTCTGTAGTTATAAAAAAAATAAAAAATATATAAAATATGAAAAAATGTGTAACAATATTAAAGGAAGCTTAATGTTATTTAGAGAAAAGTTTGCAGCCATGGATATCATGGAAATAAAACTAAAATGAAATGAGGATTTGTACCATAGATGTAATTTAGTATAGTTTGGGAACTATAGTAGTGAATATTATTTTTGGAGTGTATGTACTGAAAGTGAATCAAGATGTGTAAGGAGTAGGAGAAATTTGAAAGGAATGAAATACTAAAATAAGTAGAAAAAGAAAAATAAATGAATCAGAGCTGGAATAATGATTTAATAATAAAAGGGGAAATGTTTAATTTGGCTAACTTTGAAAAGCCATTTTGTATCACATCAGTAATATTTGTATAAGATGTGGGATAAATGAATAAAGATATTGAAAAATAATTATGTATCGTTATGTATTTTATATATTCTTATATAATTTCAAAGTATCTTTTTTATTCTTATTCATTTTCCATAACTCTATTTCTTTTTATCTAACCAATTTATCTAAGGATGTATGTATGATAACATTAAACAGAGCTTACTGTTATTTGGTACAAGAGTAGGAGTTTTGGATATCAGGAAAATAAAGCAAAAATAAAATAAGAATTTGAATTGTATATATGAAAATATGAACAGAGTATTAAAAATTTATTTTTGGAGTGTAAGAAGTTTAGAGGAAATCAGGATAAATTTTGCAAAGAAAAGCATAAAAACAAAGAGAATGGAAAAAAGAGATTTTTTTTAATATTTATATATTGGACTATTTCCATCATCTAATATTAAATATTGAATTCAATTTTCTAATTATATTCAACAGTTAGTAATAGCATATAGGTTAAATATATGACAACATTTTGAGTCTCTCCTTCAGATGTTGCTGGTCTGACCAGTGACAGTACTAGCACGGGAATCAAACCTGGACCCTTAGATTATTGAATATTGAATTTATCAATAATGCTCTAACCAAATGAACCACCCTTCCTAAGGCTGTTAGTTAAAGCATTATCTTAAAATTCAATATTCAAAAAGCTAAGAGTTCAGGTTCGTTTGTCATGCTAGTACTGTTACTAGTCAGGCCAGCAACACCCGAAGAAGAGAGGAGAATAATACAACTAGAAACGTTGTGCACATTACTAACCTGTGTGCTATTACTGACAGTTGATTGTAATTAAAAAATTTAAATAAAGTTAATTTTTTCTAAAAACATTTAATACTTAATATTAGATAATGAAAATGATTCAATATATAACTAAAATACCATTATCACATTTTGATTTTTTTAAAAACATCTTTATGACAAGAATGAGAAAAAAAGAGTTTATTGAAATTATTAAAATAGTTTTATTTAAAAAGGAATAAAAATAAAAAACAGTGCTGAAAGAATGATTTGGTAATGGGAGTTTTTTCTGGCATATAATAATTTCAGAGGGAGGATAACTTAATCAAAGGGTTTTTCGACATAAGCCCTTTGCAAAGAAACATTTCCATCTAAAAATAAATTATATTATATCACATCAACAGTTTTTATTGTTTAATCTTCTTTTAATAATAGTCATATTTTGCAGCTAATCCTGCTTTTTAAGTTGGAAAATGATCAGTTAATAGATGCAGTCAAAACAGTATCTCTTATTAACAAACAGCTAAAATTGAATATGCAATCACCTATTGTCTTTTGCTTTTAACTCATGTCTTATATTTAGAGTGGAGAACCAAATGCTATCAATAAAACACAACTTTTTTAAAAATATCTAAAATATTAATTAATAATCTTTACAAAAACTAAAAATTTTTTTTTATAAGTGCACACATTTCACTTCAAAATAATCATTATGCTTAATCCAGAGTTATTATATATATATATCAACAAAAATTATAATATAAGGTGGCTGTTTTTATACTACATAAATTATCTAAAACTGTAGCTAAAGGGCATCTCAATTATTTGTAAATAGTCACTTTAGAAGAGTACGTTCTACAATTATATATATATATAACAAAAGTTCATTCTCACATTAGTAGAATATGTGAAAAGATCTATATATTGACAACTGGAATATCACTGCATAAAAACAAATCCTTATAAAACAAGTTGATCAACCCTGCAAAATGTAATAGTTGCAAAAAAAAAAAACAACAGCATATCAACAAACCACAAATATGCATTGTAGCCTGAGAGCGTGAAGAATAATAACTTCACACATTAATAAACCACACTGTTGTTATTTAAACAAATAACATGTTGAAAATGCATTATGTAAGGCTGGAATAATCTCAAGTTGTTTTATTTCACTATTAAAGATAAAATACTAAAATAGTTTTTATGCTGGGTAATAAATAATACACATTTCATAGTTCTCACTTCTTTAATTATATTTGGAACATGCTGCATTTTGCTCTGAAAAATCTAATTTATAGAATTCATGTTTTCTAATAAAAATACAGATGTAGCAGTGTTATACATGTGTTGAACAAAATAATAGAATATATCAGTTCGAATATTTTTCAGTTTTCCTTGACAGACTGTTAATGTCAATTAGCTGGAGCTTTGAATCCAAAAAAGCTGCAATATTGAATATTTCATGAATAACAATAACAATTCTAAGAATAATGATCATAATCACTAATAATAAAATCTTCTAGGAACAATTGCAGCTAAAAATCAATGGTCATTCAGAATAAATAACAGTCATTATAGAAAAAGAACAACTGTATTTAATATATATATATATAACAATGATATTCCAGAATATATGTTTATATATATATATATATATATCTATATATATATATATATAAACATAACAATGATATTCCAGAACTTTTGGTTCCTGTGACTTTAAGCTTAAAAAAACCATGTAGTAAGAATCGAATAATACATCAATTACCCACTTATATACCTCCATGTAAGACATAGCAAACAACTATTAAATATAAATATTAAGCAATAACTATATAATTTTGATATCTATTGGTTATATATTTACAATAATTTCTGTATACTATTTAAAAATCTATTTTCAAACACTCTATTATATATATTTACTTATTTTTTTAAATGTATGTTAATTTAATGATGATTAAATAAAAATCATACTTAGGAAAATCATAACTCAGACCATTATCACAAAGTCAGATAGTTGTAAAAATTTTAAATGCTAACATGAACTTTTGTCTGGAATAAAGAAGACATAAAGTTATTGTTTCCTGGAATATTAATGTTCACCCTATGCCTATCTTATTTAATTTGGCTCTTGGAGAAAATAACTTTCTTCCAAGCAAAAAGTTTCTGAATCAATTCTCAATTATGAAAAAAGAAAAAAAAAATCTCAATCTAACTATTAAAGAGATAATTCTGATCTACACACATGCTTGCATGTCAACAAAATAACCATACAATTAAATAATAATTAAAAACAATATTTTGAAACTAACCAAAATAATAGCTTTGATCTAGTCTTAAAGTTCTTTATAGAAACTAAAAATGTAAAATTTAGTCTATATAAAAAAAATATAATAATTTATACTTTACCGTTGGATTTTAAAATGACTCATCCTCTACTGTCTGATGATGATCTTCACAAAGTGGTATACATTCAAATTATATAAAAATATTGCGCCATTAAACAGAATTATCAGTGGAGATTTCGAACAATATACATAAATGTGCTAGAAAAAGATCTGTTATTATTTTCATATATAATGTGATAATGGAGGAGAGGATGAAAATATGAATGATGAGATTACTTTAATGAAAATTTTATAATTGGATCTCTTATAGAGAATTAAGATTGCTTAGGTCATGAGTGCCATTGGTTTTAGGCTACGTACATTATATGTGTCTTTTACTCCTTCTGACGATTCTAGTACAAATGCATTTTCCCCTTTTCTTTCCTTGAGCATGAATGGCCCTTCATATATATTATAGAACTTTTTGAATGTATGCTTCTGCGGGTCACTTTGCATTTGCTGATGGGAATTATTCCCAGGCCTACCTATGTGTGGTTTACTGGGTTTTGTTGGAAAGTGTCTGCCTAGCTGATTGTTTCCAACTCTCACACTGGAGACTTTATAATTATAGTTCTCCTTCCTCCTAGGATAACCTTCGGCCATATTTTCTGTGGCTCCTAGGGCATCTAACATATCTGCCACTCTCTCTAGGGAGTATACATCAGCAGCTATTAGGGCCTGCTCTACCTGTTTTGGGAAGTTCCTTCTGGTTATCCTAATGATTTGGGGCTCAGATAAGGGACATGCTGTAAGCATTTTTAAAGTAGCAGCCTGACTATGGAAGAACTGAGTATAGGTTCCTTCTCTAGGGGTATATTTTTGCTGACTAATTTTGTACTTAAGACTATCCTGTTTCTCTTCGCTCCAGAATGTCTGAAGTAGCATACTCTTAAAGTCCCCATATGTTTTGGGTCTATAAAAGAGTGCACGCCACCAACTTTTTGCTGAGGCATGAAGGTGGTTGCTCGCGACTGCTAATTTTTCTCGGTCATTTAGTCGACTCAAAGAAAACAGTTCATCGAGACCATTCAAATATTCTATGGGATTTTCTCCATATTCACCCCTAAAAACTTTCACTTGTATATATTTAGCTATGTTGCTACTTCTTCCCTCATTTATTAAACTATCTTCCTCTTCCTCTGTCCTTCTGGGACCCTTTTCTATTATCTGCCCACTTTCTATTCCTATAGGATTATTCTCGTATATCTCGGGCCCTAAACTTTGTGGTATTCTACATGACCCACTACTTGAGGTTGCCTTAACTTGCATTTCTTTTATTTCTGTGAGTTTGTCTTCCATCATTATCAATAATTGATGGTTTAGGTCTTTTTCCTGGCAACGCAGGTATTCTTTGACTTCCTCCACTACCATTCTCTGCTGATTTTCCAGCTTTTCATTAAAGTCAACTTGATCCTTATGGCTATTGACTTCTAATTCTATTACACTTTGTTTTAAACTTTCTATTTCTTCTCTTGTGGTCCCTGTCATTTGCTCCCCTATACTCTGTACCTCTTTCTGTACTTTCTTTAGCTCATGATCTGATTTACCTTGCTTTTTTCCCAGATCTTTATATTCTACTTTTAACTGTTTCTGTACAGCAGCTACCTCTAATTTTAAAGTATTAATCTCACTGCTTACACTTTCTTTGAAATTATTCTGAGCTATTTTAAGGCTTTCATTTTTGTTGATCATTTTCTGATATCCTTCTTGTACAGCTACCAACTCTTCCTTTACAACACTAAAACTTTTCTCCCAACTTTCTTGACTTGTTGTAAATTTATCGGCAAGTTCCTTATATCTTATGTCACATCTGTCATCAAACTCTTGCCATTTGTTTTTTAATTCTATTTCAATATTCTCAATTTTTTTAGATTGTTGACCTATATCTAGCTTCATTTCCTGAGCTTGTTGTTCTAGTTTATTATCTAGCCTTTGAGATTGTTCATCAAATTTCTGATTTATCTCTTGTTTTATTTCCTTCATCTCTTGTGATTGTTGATCTAGTTTAGTATCAAATCTTTGAGATTGTAGATCAAATTTCTGATTCATTTGGTTCATGCCCTCTTTCATTTCCTTCATCTCTTGTGATTGTTGATCAAATTTATTATCAAATTTCTGATTTATTTCTTGTTTCATTTGGTTCATGCCCTCATTCATTTCCTTCAATTGTGCCATCATAATTTGCAACCACTCTGGAGGGCTTTGCTTCTCTACTTCCATTCCCTCAATAGTTAATTCCTTTTCTTGCTCCATCATAAATTTATAAAATATTTATATTACTTATTTCTGTTTGATTTAGTATATTCTGATTTATTCTGTTCTGATTTATTGTTCTGCTCCCTGATTTCCTATACATCCAGAGTCAAACACCTTTATCTATCCTCATATACCTTAAAATTTTCAACCACTCTTTCTCAGCCATAATTCTCCCCATCAATCTATCTATATCTTTAGTGCCTTTAATTAACTTAACCTCCATCATCACTCTTTTTCCTTTACCTATATATGATTGATAAAGTATGAGGTCATAGTACTATTTAAAACATTTATTTAAGAAAAAGCTATCTCTGTATTAGTGTGTCCTTTTTATGCCATCATTTATCTAGTTTTTCATGCTTTTATAAAACTTAACTCTCTCTATGCCCTTTTTAATACACTAAGCAAAAAAGAAAAATTACTTATATAACATATGTGCTAGATTTATAACAGAGTTCATGTCTCAAGTCATTTATATACTCATCTATCCTTCTAGAGATCTGACAGATATTGACAGCCAAAAGAATGATTAGCAATTCACAATCATGAGATAGACAAAAGAATTCAATCACTGCACTTAAAGCACACAATGCTCCATGAACACTCAGATGATCACCCCAATTCAATCACTCTAAGCTACTACAACCCATAATAGTTTATTGCAAACATTGTTGCATTGCCCTGCTTACTTCCAAGTCTTAGGGGCTTTAATTCGTCAAATACTGCCTTGCTTATTTTTAAAGTCTTAGAGGCAACAATTATATATCAGTAAAACAAAATACTGCCTTGCTCTCTCTGGAGTCTTAGAGGCGAAATATTATGTATCAGAAAAATTATGCCTTGCTCTCTCTGGAGTCTTAGAGGCGAAATCATGGCAGGCCTACTGTTAACTGCTTCATGATAAAACAACTGATATTATAATCTGGGTTGGAGCAGTGAATGAGATAAATCAATCACCAGTGGCATGAATACATCACATTCTCAAGGCAATGACAAAAATTCTCCATCCATCATCACAACCGTAACACAACCAACCAAACTCCAACAATCAAATATCCAATCCAACCTCCAAAATCATAAATTTTCTATAACACAAACTTTTCAAATATGAACAAAATTATTATTCCACACTTCAAGGCTATTAATATTTCTATGCTTATTTAATTGATAAGCAAAATATATAAAAAAAACAGTGTTATTAACTTTAACACATTATAAGTTGTGATATCATTATATTTTAAAAATTGAAACTAAGCTCTATAATGACTGTATTCATTTATCATCATCAAAAATGCAATAACAGTAATCATCATCATCTAAACATCAGGCCAAAATATTTGTATACACTAATAATAAAAAAAATTGCACAGAAAAAAAAAATATTCTTTTTTTTTTTTTTAAACTATACATCTGTCATCATTATATACTACCCATCTCTCATGTATGTGGGGTATTTCAAGCCATTATTTGGCTTATTTCGAGCCCTAGTTGGTGCGCCATTTGTAACAATATTTATAAATTAATATAATATGTATTTGTAATTATTAAATTAATATAAAAGATATGTATTTGTAACTATAATTTGTAACTATTTTAATATGTCACATTTGTAACCATAATAAATATTTAGATAGGGGAAATTATTAATTATTAGATATATGCCTATCCAATCTGTACCATTTGTAACTATATTAATTCATCATAGCATAGATAAAGAAATTATAGAATCACTGTGCCACTTGAAAATATCAGCATTAAAGATTCTTGGTATTTATTTATATATTGGGGCAGTCATTTGAACAATAAAACATACTGGCCATTGTCATCTAATAAAAATAATATTAAATATAGCAACTGAATAAAAGTACCCACTGTGAGATTCCTGGAGTGCCTTATGCTTATCTCCAATACTAGGTTCTTCTAACAAAGAATCCTTCCTATTCTTCTTTCCAAATATATAAGACCATTCATGGTCATATGCACACACGGGTGCTATTCATGACAACTTATAAAAAAATATATTTTATAAAACTAATATTATGAAGTTGGAAAGGGATGATATCACTCTTTATTCAGTTTAGCTAAGTACATGTGTTTTCCCATGAGCGCCACTAGATTGTTTTCAATCTAGATAAGTATCTATTTATAGTGTACTTGAGTTCAAACTCATTCAGTACATATTTATTACACATGACTTGGATGACTATTGAACAAAAATGACATTCTTACATTTTATCTATATTGATAAAATTACAAGATCCCAATATTACCAAAGTTTATACTATAGATCAAAGATTCTTATAGACATTGCTAGCTCATTAGCGTATATTGATGAACAGACATGTATAATCCTATTAATGGCTTCCAAACAAGCATGTGAAGACCATTATTGATATTGATGGCCATTTAACTAGATTATTTATCACAATAAAGGTAATAATGATGATGATGATAATAATATCATAATAATGATAATAATAGTGATATCATAATAATGATTATAATAGTGATGATGATACCAGCCATGGCTTATCAATAAACTCACAACAATAAATTCATCTTTATAAACTTATAGGCATCTATTAAAATTATCCTATTTCATACTGGGATTTAATAATACTAATGGTGATGATTGATCATCATGAATCTCTTTGCATAATATTCAATTTTCTATAAACCCCTATTTACTAAAATATATTCATTACGCTAAACATTAAATTTAATGATTATAATTTATTAATGATGATTGATGGCGATCATAACTTTTATATAGTATTATTTGAAACATTTTTAACTAATAACATGATATCCATCTTTGATGAGGATGATCTAAATTCATGGACACAACACAATTTTAGCTTTCTATGTTGAACTATAATTATCAAAATTTGGTTATTCTCAAGCATAATCCTTAAATACTTAAATATCAACATTCTAGTTTACCTATTATTTTGCGGACGCTTAATATTTGCAAGTGATTGCTCAATATATACGAATGGTAATACTTAATAACTGCGAGCAATGATGATGAATTAAAATGATAGAATTAAGACAAAAAAAAACCACAATATTCTTAATAATAACTCGGAAACCAATTAAGATATATAATTATATTTTATTAACACTACTACTCTTTCTTTCCTTCTTTAAAGTCAAATCGACAATTAAATAAATGGCTTATTAATATAAAAATTTATATAAGTATAAGCAAATAAACTTAATATATAGGTTTGTCATTTTTCTTGATATCTCAAAATAAGCTGACTTAAATCAATATTAGAAAAAAAAAATACATATTCTATAAATGCTTATTTAAGACTTTTCTTACTCATCATATCATAAAATAAATTTCAGGTGAAACTTGTATATGTTATTTCATTTCCATTCAAATGTAATGCCCTACTTTTCAATTTACCATTTTAAACTAATCATATATAACCTATTCTTTGATGTGTTTGGATAAGCAGTTACACATTCACGCATTCGGTAATGTTAACATATATGTTTAAAATGTATACCCATAAATTACATATATAAAAATATCTTTTTCTTTTGCAACCTTATAGCGAAAGAAAATAAAATACATATATTAATTTTTAATATGCAACAAGATAAAATAAAAATAAAAAACATTATAAATGCATATATCTATAGGTTGCTCATTATCATTAACAACTGAAGAACAATTAAAAAAAAACATTTCAACATTACAATATATAATAAAAAAAAACAAAAAAAAAAATAATGAAAAATTTAAGTTTAAAGATTTAAACTATGTTTGTGCTATGTTGTGAGATATTGCAAATAACTATAGATAAACAAGTCTTTAATGTTTCTGTATCAAAAAAAGAAAATTGCTTTGACCAGTAAATTAAGGTTTACTTTTAATAAGTAAAAGAATAAAATCGGTTAAAGAAAGTTCATATTTACCCGTCTACTTTTTACTTCTTATTAATGTCCTGAGTTTGAATTTTCAGACTGCTTTTCTTTGCTCACCAACAACAACAACAACAAAAAAGAAAGTTATTGCAGATACTTTTAAGATAATGCTGAATCAATTGACTTGCTTGTTTCTTCAATTCCATTATTATTCACTGTTGATTGGCTTCCTTCTACCATTTAAAAAAAAGTTATTATAAGTACTTTGAATAAGTAGGTACCGGTGGATTTGCTTGTCTCTCTCCTTTAAAAAAAATAATTGCTGTTGACACTTTAGATGATTGAGGTAAATCAACAAAAATTTGATTTATGGCTTCAAACTTGGTTCTACATGGCTGTTATAAATTTTCTTTTCCTCCTATTTCCTCTTCTCCATTCATTCGAAGGTAATGAGCTTTTAATAAGCCAGGAACTAGAAACAAAGCATTCCATATAGCTTGTGTGGTTGGCTTCAAAATCTATCATTTTGTTGGTTATTACTGGATACATGACTTCATAGACAGATCAGCGATTTTGACTCATTCTGTATTAACCAGGAAGCAGAAAAAATGGTTTAGCAATGCAGAGGCATAGTATTATGCATAACCAAATATGTTAATATCATTTTTATATAATTATTACTAACTTCTAATAAATTCAATCTTGTTCCATTTCTCTCCTCTTCTTTAATATTGCTGGAAATTGCTTTATATAAACGCACATTTCATTTGCTCTTTTTTTTCAACTTTCAAAGAGTGAGAAAAAAAAAATTAAAGCGTTCACTCTCTTTTAAAAAAAAAAATCAGAGCTTACATTTCTGCTTAAGAATAATAACAAGGAAGGACCGACTGAGTTGAGTCTCAAAATAATAATAATAATCTGAGTGACTCTCTCTCTAAAAAATTAATGACTAACTCATCATCTCTCTAAAAAAATTTAAGACTAACTGATTAAAAAAATTGTTTCAATCATTTATATCGCGAATTTCAACCAAAGAAAAAAAAACATCTGGAAATCTTTATCTTAAAAAAAAAATCAAAGCTTCACAAGTTTGACGTCGGTCACAATCAATAAAGACTTAAAATTGATCGCTATCGTTATCTACATCAAAGCACCTCTTTTGTAAAAATAATCTTAAGACACAGATAACAACAAACCTGGAATCTATAGCCATCAGGAATACGTGTAAAAGCATCTTTGTGTTTGTACAGATGTATTCATTCTTTCACACGTGTACATTTTTTATCTCCTAATCTAACAATCTTAATTGCCTTATTTTACACTTTTCTGATTTACTCTATTTTAACAAAATGAAAGTTAAATAAATTTAACACATATTATTTAATAAAAAAAAATTATATAATAAATCACAAAACTGCTTATTCATAATAATAAATCTATACATATAAATCTCTGTATGTATAAAAGAAAAAAATTTTTTTTTAAATAATTGAATACTATATATATATCTA